>QFEZ01000597.1:87026-104618 GCA_003316425.1 Russula lepida | reverse complement strand
TGGCAATAGGGGAATAGCTTTTGGATGGAATGTTACCCAGCCAATAAAATACTCTTGTGGCCCCCTTGTCCTTGGGATATTGACAGATCGAGGGATGAATCGTGCCTTCTTGGCATTATCCACCCGTAAAATAATTGGAAGTTGAGTGTGATCAATCCATCCTCATCTCCAATCAATCTTAGGCTGTGCTGCTGCGAACCACAGATATCCTAGTATTGCTTTGTGTTCCCCCAACTCAGTAAGATAAAACCAAAGTTTCTGGTGGGTTTGGCCTGTCTGAACCGATAGGTCAGTGTAGTATTTCAATTTGCCATTCTTGTTTTCGGTACCATTGACGTTGAGGAGTTTTCATGATTCCTTCATCTGTTCAATAGGCAGTCATAGCCATTTAGCATACGTTAGATTCATGAAGTTTTCCGTTGCCCCTGAATCAATGAGGGCAATCGCTTCGGCTCTTTTTGCAATGGAGTGAACGAAAAATCGAAGGGTCATAGATTTCCATGCAGAAAGGAATACATCTCCAGTGCTATTTTGCCTAATTAGTGCCGACCTAATCAGGCTGTGGGAAAATCCTTGTTTACTCCCATTTCTTCGGCTAGTTGTTTTCTTTCTTCCTCATTCATCGTGGAAAGGAGGTGTTTTGCCAACGCTACCATGTCACGGGGGACCTCAAGAGGAGGTATGTCAATAGCAGAGTCACTATCCCATTTGGCATCCATAAGATTAATGTTGGACTGCCTGGTTCTGCGAGGGCAATTCCGAGCGTAATGGCCAAACTGGCCGCATTCAAAACATGCTCCTCATGGGGTGCTGTTGTTACCCTCTCATCCTCGTCCTTGTCAAGCTATTTGAGGTCCTCCAGGCTCATTTAAAGCCATGACTCATCCTTGGAACTGTCGGTAGCCTCCTCATTGGTTTCTGCCCTGAAAACCTTGGGCTCATCCTATGTCCATGGGGACTACCCTATCATTATATTGTTGGGGAGCGTTTGAGGAGTTCCACTGAGGGCGCTGCTGTCCTTGATCAAAGTGTTTGTTGCCCCAGTTGAATGGCTTTGGATGGAAAGGGGTGTTTGAAGGGTTGTTTTGGTTTCTCCCACATATGATATTGTATATAGTCTGTTGAGATTGCACTGCCTCTACAGTTCATTGTTTGAGATCTTCGTAAGTGGCAGGAGTCCTGCTGTGCATGACCTCCTCAAGGACTTTGATTGGGAGTCCTTTCATAAAAAGCCTCTGGGTTTCAGGATTTCCTGCTTGATAGCCGGCTTTTCTCGCCAGTTCCTTGAACTCGGAAGTGTACTCGTCTACAAAAGGCATTTTGAGTTGTAATTTTTCCAAGTCGTTTCGAGCCCGGTCCGCTTTAGTAGAATCTTGGAATCTGGCCCCAAAGGTGTCCACAAAATGATCCCAAACGTTGTCTGTGTCATCGTCAGGGAGGAGGCTGTCTAGGAACACCCCCATGTCGCGTACCCATCCTGTGACATCTTTGCCTTTGATGTAAGAGAGGGCCACTGCCACCCTAGTGATTGGTGAAGCCAGAGTTGGATTTAGTCAATTAATGTGGTAATAGAGGAGGAGTTCATCCATAAAGTTATCAGCAAGTTTTCTATCTCCGCTGAAGATGGCAGGCAGGGTGCCCATCAGTTTGGCATCGCCTCCTGGATTTCCTGGTCCTTGTACCCCTCCTCCTTGTCCTCCTCCGGGGGGTCCTCCTCCTCCACCTCCACTGGGATTTCCTGACCCTCCTGGGGGTCCAGATCCGCCTGAGGGCGGGCCTCCCTTCTTTGGTGGGTTCGGTGGGGTGTACTTCTTCATTGCTGCTCCAAATGCCTTTTGGACTCGTGTTGTACTTGGTTTGGATGTTGTAAAAGCTGCCGTTTCTGTTGTAGTGTTGCTCATAGTGTTGAGAATTAGTCCTGCTCACAAGGGTAGGATGGCGTCTGGTGCAATAGGAGAATGCCTGATATCTTTATCAACTTGCTTTTGTATTGATTCGTCAATGTCCTCTTCTTCGTCTGATTTGACTTGAACTTTGGCCTTTCCCTTCTCCTTAGGGTATGGTGGGTCGTTGTAGTTGTGTACTTCTGGCACTGGGATGCCAAATGCAAGATCCTTGGTGATTTGGTGCCACAATCCTTGATTAAGAGCGACGGGAATTGCGTCCATGAGTGATAAGGGTTCTTTTGTAGAGAAGAAAAGCAGGTCCTTTCCTGTACTATTCCTGCTGTTGTTGCTGGGTAATGTGAAGACTCGTCAGTTGGGATTGGACTCAAGCAGTTGCTTCTGAGTCAATGGTGCCGTATTGCTAGCCATCTTGAATAAGAAAGTTGAGTCTAATGTCACCACCGCATTGTGTGCATCAGTGCTTAGACTAGTCGCTGGATAACTTGATAGGAGTCACACCCTCCTGGATAGCTTAGACAGAGTAAGAGGTTCCCACCTTGCAAGTCCATTAGCAAGACCCTCTTGTGAGAGAGAAAAGAAGAAGAGAAGACATGTAAATTGAGACAGGAGACTCAACTTGCTGGTTTAGGGCAGTCAAGACACTCCCTATATACTGTTACAGGTTTAGACTAACTAGGGGCCTAAAGCCAAACCGAGTAGGAGCCTAAAAGTCCGAAATAATGGTAGAAGTACAAGGGCCTCCACAGGCTAGACCCACACAGACAGGGGAACACAAGATAGGACACAGAAACATATCGTCAGACCAATACACAAGATAACAAGACGTGGCATCTAGACTCATGACGCAAGATGACATCACAGGGCTAGACCAACAAACCTTTTGGACCGGTTCTTCATCTCTTACATGGGCAGAAGAGCAACGCATCAGCTCCTTCTCCCAAGGCCGGTAACATCATCTCTATAGTCACAAAGAGATCAGGGAATGCATCTCTGAATAACAGAGTCACATGAATTCTCTCAAAAGTGTCTTGAAAAACTGCATGCATAAGTGGACACTGGATAGTCAGCAATACCTTATTGGACCCAGGCAGAAGGAGGAGTTCTGTTTTGGTTGCCCAAGAAGCCTGCAACAATGCACCTGCAGCAGGTGGATTAGTGGGAGGACCGCTCACATGACTGCCCTCCTGTGATGAGGCCAGGCCATCACCTGCTGAGCTTGTAGCAGTAGGTGACCTGTGCCACATGGGATGCTAGAAGACAAGCTGTAAGGTCTAAGGATGAAAGAAAAATGGGGGGTACTTACTTCAATGTGCATTACTTCCACCACTTTGGAAGAGGTTCTTCCACCTGACTCCATGGGTTGTGGCACTGCAAAATACTCCTCTTCAGACTCTATGTCAGTCTCTCCATCATGGTCATCACCCAGCTGTTAATTTTTAGAGTGGGCATGGAAGGGGAGATGGGGGCCAAGGGCATCATTATCATGGACATGGAAGATCACAGTAGAGCCTTAAAAAAAGCATCAAGTTAGTAACAAACCCTGTTGGAATGTGAATTGCTCAACTCCACTTCAACAGTGGTGGTGGCAGAGCCCAGCCCTTGCCCTTGCTATTGTTTGCCTTGAGGAGGCCTTGCTATTCTTCCATATTGTCTTCACCCAGTTCCAGTTGCAATGGCTGGCCATGAGCAGGCCATTTGGTCTAGTAAGTAACATTTTTAGTCTCTGGCAGACAACTTACCAGCCATCCAGGTCCTCTTTGATGTGTGCAGCTTGCTTGTTTCATGCACTGGAGTGGGATCAGAGGAGTTGAGAGTATCAAAGCTGTACTTCTGACCAACTTCTCCTGCATCAGAGGGGCATAACTATGTGATAGAAGGACCTACTTTGCTGGTGATCAGTCACAGACTGCACAGCCATATTTTCTTTGCTATAGCATTACATTAGCCTGGCTCTGTATCATTGAACAATGGTAACCAAACTTACATGTGTACATTTATCAGGAAAATGGAAATTTCCTTAATGTCTTATTGCATCCTTATAGTATTTAATACCCCCTTAAAATCTCCTTAAACATAGTTTAAGTAGGTTCACACTTTTTAAGACCATTTTAAGTAGCTTAAGCCAACTTTAAGCAGTTTAAGGAAAATTCCCTTTTCCTGATGCACCTTGTTCACAACTTGGGCCTAAGATTGACATTTGCATGTCATCATCAAAGCAAAAAATAAGATGAAGAAGATAGCAAAGGTAATGAGTGTATGAGATGTTTAATCACAACTGGAAAAGATAGTAGGGTGTATGACTTGTCAAACAAAAAGTATGGCCCCTTTTTATACTGACAGATGGCAGCACTAACATCTAGCACACACAGGACATGGGTTGCCTAAGCCCCTCATCTCTCCCTCCATTTTCACTCACCAACACTCTATTCTCCACTTATGCCTAATCACAATGACCTCTCAAGTTCAATGTCACAGCTGTGAGAGGTGGTTCAAGCCCTGTGGTCTTTCCCAACACATTAGCAAAACTCAAGAAAAGCACTGTCAGGATGCACTCATCAGGTCATGTGCTCCATACATGTCCTCCTCAATTCACCCCACAGCCATGCCACCTCCACTAAGCCCAAATGGTCCATCAGCACTTTCAAGAGGCAGTTCACCCAACCACAAGTGTGATCACACTAGAGGCAATCAATTGATGGATGGTGAGAACACCATTTCACAAGGTGTGAGATAAAGTTTTTTTTTTTTTCAATACATGTCAGAATTTTACCCACAATGACATCAGGTTTAGATGACATTTCAGATGACCTGCCCAACCCTGCTGATGTCATGGATGCACTAGCCTATGAGGAGATAACTTGTGACAATTCAAGCTCATTCCACCCTGATCAGCCAACCATCAGTGAGGCTCCTGGAAATCTAGACCATATGGAACAGCACAATGAAACTGAGGCAGAGGATGATGGTGACCTCATGCTGCCTCAGGAGACAGATACAGTCATTGACTGTTTTCCCTTCAGTAATCCAGGCATGCCAATACCTAATATCCCTCATGGCCCATCTGTGTATGCATCAAGGCAGGTGCATCCATGAACATGCCATGGGCCCCATTCAACTCAGAATTTGAATGGGACATAGCTCAATGGGTGAAGATCCATGATGAACTTCAATGGCAGTGTCAGAACTGCTGGGACTGCAAAGGGGTATGTGCCTCATTACTTGATTGGCATGTGTCTAACCAAAGAGCAAAAGGTTGTAGATGCCCTTGGCCTCTCATTCCACACAGTCAGGGAGCTCAATAATGTCATTGACAATGAATTACCCAGCTGCCCAAAGTTTCACTGGAAGGAGCTCAGCATCAATGGAAAACACCTGGATTTTCATTCCAGGGACATGCTCAAGTGTATTCAAAGCCTTTATGGTGACCCACAATTTGCCCATGATTTAGTGTTTGCACCAGAGTGGCACTACACAAGTCACAAGCACACTAGCCACATGTATAATAAGATGTATATATGTGATTGGTGGTGGAAGGTTCAGGTAACACAAACCAATTCAATCATTAATTAACTACTAATCTATCTATTAGACTGCCCTTAAGAGTTGCCAACCAGGGGCAACAATCATTCCACTTATTATGTCATTGGACAAGATCCAGCTGACTCAATTTCATGATAAGATGGCATACCCAATATATTTGACAATTGGAAACATCCCAAAACAAATCCACTGAAAACTGTCAAGCCATTCACAAGTCCTAATTGGGTACATTCTGATGACCAAACTTATCAGCATCTCAAACAAGGCCACATGGCACTGGGCAGTGGGCAACTTGTTTTATGCATGCCTGCATGAGATGCTGGGCCCAATTGGTTCTTATGGCAAAACTGAACTTGAAATGTCCAGCGGTGATGGTGTACAGTGCCAATGCCACCTGATCTTCACAATCTATGTTGGTGACTATCTAGAACAGATCCTCATGACCTGTACCTACTATGGCCACTGCCCAAAATGCTTAGTGTTGGTTATTCAACTGGGTGAATACAAATCATTCCCACCACACATCCAAAGTGCGGCCCTTGATATCTATGAATTGGCCAATGGTAATGTGTACCCATTTCATTGCACTTGTTGCAAGGTGGGATTGAAACTGGTCTATCATCCTTTCTGGGAAACTCTCCCCCTGACCAACATATTCCTTTCAATTACACCAGACATTCTTCACCAATTGTCCCAAGGGATGGTCAAGTACCTCATTTCATGGATAATCAACATCTTTGGCCCAGCAGCAATTGATGTGTGGTGTTGTGTGATCCCTCCCAATCACAATATCTTGCTCTTCGTGAATGGTATCTCAACACTTTCAAAAATCTCAGGTCATGAGCACAAAAAGATGTGTTCATTTCTATTAGGCCTCATTGTTGATCTCCCAGTTCCAGGTGAGCAGATCTCATGGCACATTACCCAAGCTATTTGTGTGCTTATGGACTTTCTTTATCTTGCTCAATATGAAAGTCACACAAGTGAAACTATCTCAAAGATGGAAGACAGCCTTATTAGGTTTCATGAAAACAAGGACATTTTCATGGATCTTGGGATCTGGGAGGACTTTGGCATTCCAAAGCTTTATAGCCTAATGCACTATGCATCATTGATTTGGTTATTTGGTACCACTGACAACTACAATACTGAGCAAATGGAACACCTCCACATTGACTTTGTGAAGGAGGCATACTGTGCAACCAACCACAAGGATGAAATCGCCCAGATGACTAAGTGGTTGGAGCATTGGGAAAAGTTACAACAGCATTCTGAATTCCTTGATTGGCAGAAGCAGCAGGTATGTAACCGGCCTTGGGAACAGGAGTTGATGCATCGCTCTGTTGCCCATGTAAGAGATGAAGAACCGGTCCAAAAGGTATCTTGGTCTAGTCCTGTGATGTCATCATGCGTCATGAGTCTAGACATGGCTTCTTGTTATCTTGCACATTGGTCTAATGTTATGTTCTCATGCCCTGTTTCATGTTCACCTATTTGTATTGGCCTAGCCTGTGGAGGCCCTTGTACCTTTACCATTGTTTCAGACTTTTAGACTCCTACTCGGTTTGGCCTTAGGCCCCTAGTTAGTCTATCCTGTAACAGTATATAGGGAGTGCCTTAACTGCCCTGAACCGGCAAGTTGAGTCTCTTGTCTCAATTTACGTGTCTTCACTTCTTCTCTCTCTCTCACAAGAGGGTCTTGCTAAGGGACTTGCAAGGCGGGAACCTCTTACTCTATCAAAGCTACTCCAGGAGGGTGTGACTCCTACGAAGATACTCAACAATTAGTCTAAGCACTGACGCATACGAAGCGGCGGTGACAAGGTAGGATATCTTCAATTTCCATCTCATAATGCCATTGGGCCACCGCATGCTTGCACTCTAACTCTCAAGATGACACAATACCCTTCAAAACCAAGAGTGTTATTCAATGTCCTTGCCAGGGATTATGGTGTGCTGAACTTTCAAGATGCACTGGCCAACTTTATTGTGCATGTCAACTGTCCTGGGGTGTCTAGAGGTGTACTGTGGCATCGTGCACATGACATGCACATCCTATTCATTGGAGTGCCTGTCTATCATAATATAAAGTTTACTAAGAGTGGTGAATACAAGGGATCCAACATAGTGGATGCTGTCCATGTTCAGCTGGAACAAAAGGACTTGCATGGACAGATCATCCCAGCGCACTTTGATACAGTCCTTATCAATAGCAGAGGACCCAATGGCACACAAGGCCAGGGCAATAAAGGTGACTCAGACTTGATTAGTTCCTATCTACTATACTGACTGATATTTAGGCTGCCACATTGCCCAGGTACACATGGTGTTTGAGATTCCCAAGCATAAGATTGCTGAGGTATTCCCTTTACTAGAGGCCAGGCCTCCAACTCATCTCACCTACATTGAGTGGTTTTCCCCTATCCCCACCTCCCCAGATCCCAATCACCTCATGTCTAAAGTTTCAAGATTGATTCAAGGTGGACAATGAAGTGCCACCATAATACCGGTGGACTCAATCATTCATAGTGTCCACTTACTACCTCAGTTTGGCCCTGTTATACCCCATGAATGGAACACATTTATGGTACTAGAAAAATGCCAGTCATTCTATATTAACCCATTCTTGGATATGCAGTTACATGTCATTTGTGTAGATAACATAGAGATAACATAGAGATAACATAAACTTGATTAGTTGTGGCACTAGTGGCATGATGACAGGTAATCAAGCACATGTTAGTAATGATGATCAGAGCATTACTTCAACTTATTGTACATATCATTCACTAGCACTTGCTAGCTTTCGCTAGCATCTCACTAGTGCTCACTAGCAAAAGGCAATTTCCCTAATGATGTTCACTCCTTACACTCAACCAAAACCACATTCCTTATATACTAGTGAGTCTCCTATCTGTTTCCATGTGATAAAGTGTCTGAGTTGGCCATCCAACCCAACAGCCTTCCACTGATGTGATTAGACACAGGAGACACAAGGGCAGAAAAGAGAGTAATAGAATTTGTCAGAGGTACAGAGTCCCCGGTCATGAAAAAGATGAGATCATACTGTCCTGGTCCATACAGTATGGTTTGGTGGCGCATCAATTCTACTACAGTGCCACTCTTATCCAAAGTTCTTGTACTGGCACACTGAGGTGGGTTGTATCCCTCAAACTCAATCACATAGCATCCATATATGTCATCATGGCATATGCCATGAGGTTGCACCTTGACAACACATAAGTATCAAGGCCGTTATTACTCGTCAGTGGCTATAAGGAACTTCTGCAGCTGCACAGCATCAGAACAGGCACCTAGAGGCAGATACAATCACATGAGGGGTATTTGCCTCATCTGTGGGAAAAACACAGTGCACATGCAGCCCAAGTTCAGGTGGGAGTCACCGACAGGGCCATCATCATCCCCATCCATCATTTAGCAATTAGCAATGAATCAGGATATTGGAGGATGGGGTAAAACTACTCTCAGGCTGTCTTATACCACTATAGCCTTTAATCTCCAGGTCTTGACTTTCAACGACTTTTGCTCCATTAAGTCTACAGTATTCTCTTGTAGTAGTAGTATACAAGAGACAGTAGTCTTAAAGGGGAGGATGTCAATGGTCAATGGTGAGCCCTGATGCTATAATGACCTACAGAGCTCAGAACCTTCCCACTCTGAACTCAATTATGCTTCTATAAAAATTGCTATGTGGACAATACATGCATGAACGGCTCACGGATCACATCATTTTGCAGATGGTTCAGCTGAGGACACCATGACACAAAAGAAAGTTTGTTCTTTTCTCTGTTTTCACATGGACCTCATATTATGCTCTATGAATTCAATTGTATCCTTTGCTGGTGCATCACTGCGCAGAGACATGGATCCTCACTTCGGGTGAGCCAAATTCAGTTACATTATTGTTGGCATTGTTGGTAGTGGGCAGTAATGGTGCCCCAACTTCCAATTGTCATTTGTGTTGAATGATGCTGCCTTGCAGCCAGAGCCAAGTCCCACATATAAACACATCGTCTACCACATTTGCTACCACACAATCTGATCACTACCCACCAACTCTCTATTCCCATATCATCCTCGATTATTTCCATCTAGTCACCTCCCCATATCACACCATGTACCACTCCGATTTACCCGCTGACATCACCACAATCTGGCCCAATGTCTTTGAGAATATACCAGGCTCTTCGAATACATCCATGCCAGAGAGTATCCATGGGGACATGATATCCCTACCTGAATACCCCACCATTGCCAACTCCCATGTCCCCAAGTTCAACACTGGCAATGATACATCATTTATGCTTGCCCCCACCACATCGATAAGCAGCTTTATGGCCTGATCAAACTATACATACCCAGTGAGAGTTGGCCTAAAATCGCAACTAACCTGTGATCAAACGTCTTGGTTGCAACCGAAGCCCATGTTCCCAGAACGCGGCTAAGTCACGTGCACACAAGTAGTTCTTTTTTATGTAACTAAGTCTCATATGCACATCAAAATTATATAATATATTTTACTCTATAGTACACATTATCTAAGCTACATTTGTGGGGGTGGAAATGAGTAAGTCGAAAACATGTAAGGGGGATAATAAGGGGGAGCCATTGGGGCTCCCTGATAATGATAAACAGGCTGGGACATGGGGGGATGGGGATAATAGTTGTACATCCTGGGCGTGTGCGTTGAGAGATTGGGCACATATGAGCCAGGCAGGGGGAGGGATGCTGGCAGGGGAAGGGATGCAGGCAGGGGAGTGACTTGGGCCTGGGGGAGTGATGCCGGCGGGGGTTCTGCCTTGAGGGCAGTGCATTCCTCTGCTGCGCGGGCTCGATCATTGGCAGTAGCAAATCATGCATTGGGCTTTGCCCATTTGCCAGATTGCTCTCCTGCCCCATATGGGTCGTTATCGGCTGCGTGTTTATGGTTGGGCTCCCTGATGTGCTGGGCTGTAAGCACACTGTCGACTTTACTGTTGGGGTGCTTGTTAATGTGCTTTACCCCCATTCATGCAGCTGTCTTGGGCCAAGAGTGCTGATTGGGGCCAATATATTCCTTTTCTGGGAGGTGGGAACCATTGCCAGCCAAAAAAAGTTCCCTGAGCCCAGATTGAATCGTTTTGAGTGACTTGATTGATTTTGCAATTCCCGGATCACTTGGCCCTTTCGTAATGAGATCTTGAGCTAGGCTAAATATATTGTTTATGCTGCCATCCCGCTGGACTGGTGAACTAGAGGTGACCAGTTTGCTTACTTTGTCCACATTGCTAAGTGGCTGGGGTCCAAGATCAGCCCCCCCAAAAAAATGTACGACCACCGCTATGTGTTTGCACAGGCGTATGCAAGGGAAATCACTACAATTGCAAGTTATAGTGTCCAAATTAACTTGATAAAATTTATTTGAATTTGAAGATTGCACATCAAAGAGCGAATCGTTGCTCTTTTGAATCTTTTCAAGTGGTGTCTTGGGGGCACATGTCAGAATTTCTTCATGGTGCTTCTCAGCTAAGTCCAGGCCCTCCATGCCCAACGCTTGCCACCTATGGCGGATCTCAAGATTTGGAAGGAATTCCATCACTAGTGTGTGGATCAGGTGATCCATGTGCCAATTTCTTTTCCCTTCTAGCCATATGCTTTTCAGCATATGGTGATATCTGAGGGGCATTATAATATATTGTAAATAAAAATATATATCTTGAAATATGTGATAACATACGCTTCTAACAACATATTGGTATCACCCTCCTCAAAAATTGTGCGATTTTGACGTGAAATTGCAGACCACATTTCCTTATGGGGAAGCCATTCCCGGGCGATGTAATTGGCAACGCTCTTGGGAAATTCAGTATTTTCCCAGATCTGAGTCCAACAGATATTGAATTGGTTGTCATCAGTTACGCAAACCCAATTTTGGATAAGTGTCCATAGTTCTGGAAATTCTTTTGTATTGGAATGAGTCCTGATGGCCCGGAGCATGTGCCACCAGCAATAGAATATGCGCTGGCACTCAGGGAATGCTGCACAAATCACATTTACTTGTGCATGATCATGATCTGTCATGAAAATTGAGGGCAAAATTCCAGGGCTCCATGCCTTGATCAAGTTCAGAAAGTACTCAATTGTCAATTGAGTGTCATTGGATGACAGCATCCAGGCGACTGGTACACCTTAACAAATTAAAAATAAAAATAAAATACAGGATTTAATGATTACATTACCATGGCCCCAATCATCCCATGCCATTGATGTAAATAAAAGAATTCCTTTGTATTGAGTGACACTATGGGTCGCGTCAATGCCAAGGAACCTGTTACCAAGGCGTTCATATGCGTCCTTTTGAAATGCAGTTTGAATACATAGCACAAAAAGGCTGCTGGCTAGATCTGATCCTCAGGAGAGGGATCTTGCTTGTCCTTGTAATATACGAAAACCCCTTGTGATCAGAGCCTGTCGACCCAGATCCGAGTTGAGTGAGCATCATTAGCATCCAATTGGATATCTACCCTTAGAACCTCCTTCCTGATCCTGCATATCTCCTCTGTTGTAATGTAGTGATCTCTTTTGTCATCACTAAACCATTTATGTATTTTATTTTTCTGAATATTATCAGTTAGATCAATCAAGATCAGTGAGGGGATCACTCACAATATCTTGATCTGTGACCCCATAACACACCCAAACTTCTATTAATTCCCACATTTCCACCCGGATCCAGATGTACTTTAAATTATCCTTGCTGGTGGGGTGGGAGTGATCATGATTGTATTTCCCCAATATGGTGTTTGTATGGGGATATGTCTTGATTTGGATGAAGCAGGGGCACCCACCCTCGATCTGCTTGCTGTTGATCTTCCTTTCATGCATTGTCGATTTCACATAAGTTTTTTTCCCACCAGTTCCATTGCATGCACAACAGAATGTCTCGCATGTTGAATAGAGTTGCCAGGTTTTTGATGCCTGTGTCTTAGATAATCGGATTTCTATTCCCCTTGCGGCTTGTTCATGTGTAAGCCAATCATTGAAGTCAGCCCTGGATTCCCATTCCAGGTTATAGCCATTTTTGTTCTGATCATACATCATGCTTCCCATTCTGGATGATGTGGCAGGATCGATGGTGTCGGGATCAACGCACTCAATACTGGCATGATCCGGTGCAGTGGGCATGTCAATAATGGAGCACGCGGGAGATATGGCAGATGGCATTGGTTAGGAAGAGATTGGGGGGTGTAAAGACGCGTCTCAACATGTTCCCCTTGTGTGCACGCTGCTCATCCACAGTCTGTACATTGTGGACGACATTTTTAAGCTGATTAATATAATGTATTTTAACTATTTTCTATAAAATGTAACTACATGTGATGTGCCAACTTTTCACTCAGTGGACACGTGATGTGCCGACTTGTTGGACTTGTCGGACTTTGAACATGCTTAGTCATTTCCACGTGTTTAGTTGCGTATTTGAAAGGACTCCCAGTGAGTAAGGCAACGGCTTGATCGCTGAATGGTCCACCCGCCCCTGCCTCAACATGTAATTTGGTTTTGATCATCAACTTTCACTTACCTGGCTGCATCGCAGAATGTCCTTCAGTCTTGGCCCACGCTGGCTCAAGGTACGTCCCATTCTTGCTACTGCAACGACTCTTCATGTTCACCGGATGCAAAGCTCTCCTTGATACGAATTCCCTCGCCACCCAGTCAGTGAGCGACCCCCATGGGACAGGGATCTCTCCACGTGTCATCAACTCGGCAGCCGTGACACCCTTCACCACTGCCGTGCCTTCATCATCACCCAGCTATAGTAGCGAAGCAGGAGTGGTTGCGCTAGGGTAATGGCGTAAATTTCTCTGGGGGTACCACGTGGGTGTCATTTACCATCCCGCATCCGATCTAATGAAGTGGCTGCAGATATCCCATGGCAGTGACTGCACCTGCCTGGTCCATTCCAGGAAATGTCAAAGTGTCCCCCCTGGTGGTAATTAACAGCCATGAGATACCACCCCGGAATCAAGTCAGAGGCAGCCAGGCCAATAGGATCCCGAGGGCAGCGCGGTCCACATCCATGACTCACCACAAGCCTGTGATCAGGGCCCCAAAACCAAGAATCAATGACTCGGAGGAGCCCAAGGAGGCGGGGAGCGGAGCAGGGAGGCTCGCGACCCTGGATTCGCAGGGGGTTCACCATCGATCCCTGTTGGGACCAAGTTTCCAACAGGGGTGGGCGGCAGAAGCCGCAGATGGACAGATGATCTGGGTTGAAGGGAGTATGGAGGATGTAGCGCACCATACTGATGGTACAGTGCAGCATCAAGAGGAAGCACAGCAGGAATACTTCAAGATCCCGAGGAACTTCAGGCCGGGATTCAGGGCGCTACTCACAGCAACACAAGACGACTGGGCATGTGGGACGATTCGCGAGATCAGGTGTCGGCTTTGCGCTGACATTGAGTTCAAGAAGTGGAGTGATTTCAGGCGGCACTGTAGCCGTTCAGAAACGCACCCGCTCAATATCTGCTTCTGCAACTATTGCGGTGATTACTTTGGCCGCAGTGACGCACGTCGACAATCATCGGCCACCCAAATGCCTCCGAATGGCACAAGAAAGCTGATGAAAAGCGCAGAGCGACGCAGAGGGCCCACGAAGAGTTCATCAAGAGGCTTGGTGAAGGGGGTACCGAGGGCTTTTCCCAAATCATAAAGAAGATGTTTCCCGATTCCTCAAAGCACCCCTAGTACCATCAGGGGAGTAGAGTCGGGCGCAGCGGAGATTTGCCTCTCTAATGTACTCTTGGCCTGGTAATTATATATATCCCGAAGTTCTTTGATCCGTTTCGAACCAATGTCTCGATTATGCACCTCTTTTCGCCCCGCCCCTCCCTCCCAGTAGCTTGTCCTCAACTACGCACATAAGCCAAGGTGAGTAGTATCAGGTGAAAAAAAAAAGGGTATAGTGGACAATCAATCGATTGTGCTGAAAACACGCCACCTTTCAAACCACGTCACCGCAACACGCTAGAACTTGCAAAAAAGTGGGGCGTTTCCGACCACCGGATCAGGAGCGTCGAGAATGAGACCTCTGCCACACTAAGACGAATCACACACTGCATTCGGCCACGTGCGAACGCTTTGTTGCTGTCGCACCGCGTTTACGCAGGAATGCATCGACCCATTTGTAAGAGAGAAACAGGTAAGGGGGAGAGGGACGGGAGAAAAAAGGAGATAGAGGGCGACGAAGGATCGATTGGCGGGCGTCATGAGTCATCCAGTCAATGGCAGTCATGGCATGTCAGCGCCTAATCGGCATGACCTTCGACCGTTACCGTTCGATAACGCAGCGCCTTTTGAACCCATAACGACTTTGGGGAGATGAGCTGTGATTTCGAGCTAAGTTATTACCACCATGGAGTAGCGCCTTTCAGAGGAACAAGAGCGGGTTGCTCCGACTTTTTTCCTACGCGCGGACTCTTGCGGCCAGGCCGGGGTTGACCGTGACTACAGCCGTGTCCAAAATGAAAGAGAAAGGCTTTGGCTCATTCGCCTATTTCACGAGTTCGTCCATTGAGAGTTACGCATATGACCGTTCTAGTGCCTCCATAACATTGAATAGATTGGACAGAGGCTTTGGGACTCACGCTGAAGATGAGTGTGTGCGGTCGGCGAGCACGAAGACTCGGATGACATTATTAATAAATCATGTTAAAAAGATATCAAATCGTGGTATGTCAAGAACGGGTAAAGGGAAATAATACATGCTAAGTAGACGACGTGTTCATGGGAAGGACACTAAAAGCGGAAGGTAGTACTTAGCCATCATTGTCCTCGTCCCAGTCCCCATCATCTTCATCTTCATCCTCATATAACAGGTACTTATCCCAACCTACGTTCCAGAGGGAGACCGCTATAGTAGGACCGGAGAGTAGTCGTGACTCGAGGGGCTCCAAAATTTCCTCGTTTCCTTCTGGACCGTCCTTTCCTGCGGGTTTAAATTGCTCAAACTCTTCCAGGACCTCTTCGTGGGAAGGTTGTGGTGCCGCCATCCGAGTCCGCGCATCAACGAATCGCGTAATACTTTCCATAACACCTGTCGATGCCTTCGTTTTGTCCAAGAAAATCTTCTGCAAAACTGGCAGCACTCCTGCTCCTAATTCGTTACAAAGGAGACCTAGGGTGTCGGCGATGGTCTGTACGGATTCCTCTGATAGATAGAGATTCTTCACAGCGGTGAATGGACGCAAGACGTCCACCCAATAGGTGACATCGATATCATCATCCCAGGCCATCAGGGTGACGTCTTGCCAATCGTCATGCTCGCAAATGTAGAGATTCTCCACAGTGGAAAGGAGAGGCGGAGATGAGGTACAAAAATCTATCAGGGACAAAAGTATCCAATCTGACCAATTATCCCGGAAATCTATAATGATGGCGCTAGATTGAGACGTCCGGGATGAAAGTGTGAACCGAACGCCGATGTCACGACGAAGGAGCGTACGTGCTTCATCAAATGCGGTTAGCCTCGGTGAGCGACTGATGAATTGGAGCAGTACTGGTGTGTCGAAGTCGATTCTATCTGAAAAATATATTCTCAATTTGTCGAGTTGAGGAGCATCGATGAGGGTCACAAGGTCCTCCAAATATCTATCGGCACATTGGAACTTGAAGGAGGTGAGAAGGGGGAGGACGACACGTGCCAATGGAGGCGAATGTTGGCTTTCCTGGTGGGGTGGGAGTCCAAGACAGAGACGAAGTGACTCGAGACAGGTCAAGGCAGAGAGGCAACGGGCCATTTTTTCGGGTGGAATGTACCCAGAATCAGGAATGCTCGAAAGGGAAAGATGGACGAGGTGAGTGGCAAACAGAGGTAGGTATGGTAGTCCCGGAAATGAAAGGCCAGTCAATTTGAGACTCCGAAGACGTGGGGCTGATCCGCTCAAGAACGAATCAGGAAGTTTCACTGTGGATGTTTCAGGGGGCGAGAACACGAGCACTCCTGAAAGTATCTTGAGCCTAGTGAATGCAGAAACGCCAGTGAGAAGATTCACCTCTCAAGTTAAGCGTCAGAATCGTCAGATCATGGAATGGCTCCTGCATCGCCACCAGAACCATTTCTAGATGCTCCTTACGCTCCTTATGACCATAAAGGCTGATTTCAGACACGCGATCGTTGTGCTCAAGTGCAGCAATGATGTTGTCCACATTCGAATATTCGTTAATATGTCCCTGAATGAGGAGAGGCAAGGCCGGCCAGATATCCAGCATGTCCCTCGTAGGCGTCTTGGGTGTACAAAAAAGCTTCAGATTCAGATGACGGGGTGAACCAAACACGATGGCCCTCCATCGTCGACAGACATGGACAAGGGTTTGCCACTGGCACGTGTCTTTCAGATAGAAATCGAATACTATTAATAGGACATCGTCGGTGAGCATATCCCTTGGGACGAGCTGGTCTACGTAGCAACAAGTCATCAGCAGCTTTTCGCTGGATGTCAGTAGATACATACAGTACATCGCGTTTGCTCAGTCCGGTAACGTGCACGATACGGCGAAAAAAGAAAACGGGTTCAAAACAAACAGGGCTCGGGATTTAGCGACGATCAGCTGATTTGTCACAATCAAGATACGTGTTGCTTTGCCCATGGCCCAAAATGTTTTCCAACTTAAACCCCACACACGACTTTGTGAATCAGACATTGCGTGTTGTAAAAAATTTCCCGCCCATTTCTTGCCCATTCATACTAGTAGCCTTCGTGTCGATGCTCAGTCAATTCAACTCTGAGTGCGTGTCTAAATAATCCGGTCCATCCTTGAGCGGCTCAACCACGCATTTATGAAGTCAGGCCAGGCTTCTTCCCAACATAGGGGGATAGTCTGGTCGGTCTGAAGCACCGCATTGGCATGCGTCGTCGGTCCGCAAACCAGCTGCAGCAATCGCGTAATTCGCGTTGCTTGCAGCTGGGACCCTCCCAAAATAAGACCTCCAACATGAGCATCGCTGCCTGCCCTAATGTCGATAGCATACAACGTGGTGTGTTGGAACCAGCCCGGAGCCTGGTGTAAGGAATGCCTTGGGTTCACGGCTACTACACCCGTGTCAGAGCGTTGTTCATTTTCCCTCCCTGTGTGTTTCACT
>QFEZ01000597.1:66333-82507 GCA_003316425.1 Russula lepida | reverse complement strand
GGTCAACATGCCTCGCCACCTTATCCTTTTCTCCTACTCACTCGCCTTCTGAGCACTACTTGCAACTACTGATTCCATGAACTGTACGTCAACCAAGAAAATCCCCATCCCAGACTACGGCAAACGAAGGTATATGTCTTTGAGAAGATGGCCGATGAGCCGAGTGTGACGTGAGCCACTTGACAGGTTGCCTCAATTCGAGATGACATAAAAGCACGATATGTCAAGAAAGGAACGCTAGTGCTTAAGGGCCAGACAACAGAGGGGCAAGAAAATAGTACTGTACATGCAAAGCAGACGACACGATCATAGGAAGAACATTGAAAGCGGAAGGTACTCACCCATCATCGTCCTCGTCCTCGTCCTCATTCCTTAGCTTCGTCACTGTCGCTATCATCATCTCCACCCTATCGTCATCCCAGTCTATGTCCCAGAGGGAAACCGCTATAGTGGGTCTGAACTGCATAAACTCTTCCAGGACCGCTTCGTGGGAAGATCGTGGTGCCGCCAGCCGTGCATCAATGAGCCGCGTGATATCTTCCATGACAGCTGGGGATGCCTTCGTTTTGTCCAAGAATATATTCTGTAAAACTGGCAGCACTTCTGGTGCTTCTATTTCGACCCCAAAGAAACCTAGGGTGCCGGCGATGCTCCGCACGGATTCCCCTGATAGGTAAAGGTTCTTCACAGCAGTGAATGGATTCAAATCCACCCAATCGCTAGCTGTGTCGTCAAAAATCGTGTCGACGTGGCATTCGTCACCCTCGTAGATGTAGAAATTTTCCACGGTGGAAAGGAGAGGCGAAAACCACGAAGATGAGGAACAAAAGTGCGCCAGGTCTGACGGACCACGCTCGAGTTCTATAATGAAGGCGCTGGACCAAGATGTCTGCGATGAAAATGTGATCTGAGCGCTGGTAATATTATGAAGGACTATACGCGCTTCATCGAATGCGGCCAACCTCGGTGTGCGACTGATGAACTGGAGCAATTCTGGTGTGGAGTCCATCATTGAAAGATTTATTTTGAATTTGTTGAGTTGAGGAGCATCGATTAAGGACGCAAGCTCCTCCAAATATTTGCCGGTACCCCGGAACTCAAAAGAGGCGAGAAATGGGAGGACGGTACGTGCCAATGAAGGCCCGGGTGGATCCTGGTCTTCCCGCCAATGGTGATAATCATATGGGGGAAGTGGGAGTTCAAGACAGAGTGATTCGAGACAGATCAAAGCAGTGAGGTAGTTGCTCAATGTCTGGGGTGAAAAGTACCCAGAAACAGGAGAGCTCGAAAGGGAAAGATGGACGAGGTGGGTAGCAGATAGAGGTAGGATTGGTAATACCGGAAATGAGAACCCAGTCAACTTGAGGCTTCGAAGACGTGGGGCTGATCCACCCAAGAATGAATCAGAAAGTTGGGCTCTGGAAGTTCCAGGGCGCTCGACCTGGGGCGGTCCTGAAGTAAATTTGAGCCAAGTCAATGCGGAGAGGCCAGTGACAAATATCACCTTTCAAGTGAAGCGCCAGAGATGTCAGATCAGGAAATGGCTCCTGCATCGACGCCAGAATCTTTTCCAAATACGACTTGGGAACATGAAGGCTGATTTTACACACGCGATCACTGCGCTCAAGTGCAGCAATGATGTTGTCCACATCCGATTCTTCGTAAATATTACCCTGAATAAAGAGAGGCAAGGGCGGCCAGACATCCAGCAAGTCTCTCGGGGATGTTTTGAGTGTGCAACGAAGTTTCAGATTCAAGCGACGAGGTGAACCAAATACGATGCTTCTCCATCGTCGACAGACATGGACAAGGGTTTGCCACCGGCATGTGTCCTTATCACGTTTTGCATATTTGACCAAATAGAAATCAAATATTACTAGTAGGACATCGTTGGGGAGCCCATCCATTGGGGCCAGCTGGTATTAGCGTTGGTGGCAGTAGCGTAGGAGCGGGAGCGCAGGTATTACAGTACCCGTGACTGTATTGTTGCGATCTGGAGATCACATCAGCGTAACGACCCTCACATGATGCCCCGTGCACGTGATGTACAGTACTTAGACCTCTGAAACCACACGTTTGGAATATATTCGTTCTTTATCCCCTTCTGTGACTATCGCGGGTCTTAACATGTATAAGTCCGGACGGATTATACCGATTTGGGAATCCTAACCCTAACCGCTGTTACAACTGGTCTTCGTCAGTCAGCAGATGTCACCCTTGTGTCATACATCGAGTCCGTTTCTTCCCAGTGCAGTAACCTGCACGATATTTTTCCAGTAGTGAGTAGAATCAGAGCAATCGGTGGCTATCTCACAAGAAAGAAACATGGTGCATCTGTAGCAGAATTGTCTCGGAGTCTCGGACACGACGGTCACCGTCACTGTCGTGTCCCCGCGCCTCATACGGGTAGTTACGGCTACGTAGTCAAGGTCATCACCCAGGCTTCCCCAAAGCAGTGACTCGGATTTGTGACTCGTTTTGCACTCATCAAGTCCCACCGTACTCTGGTGCTACCCCTCCTCCATTCACCAACCAGTCATGTTGGTGTATCGCCGCTCCTTTCTCGACATCCTGCAATGACCGCTGGCTAATTCGATGTGATGATGTAGGCCCGGTACCATCGACATACCTCCTGATGACGCTTTACTAGAAATGTTTTCTTTCTATGTCAAAGACTTGCATGGATATTTGCCGGTGAAGCGGAAGATTGAGCGGATTGAGGCCTGACAAACGCTGGTACATGTTTGTCAAAGATGGAGGAGCCTCGTTTTGGATCGCCAAACCACCTGGATCTGCGGCTTGTCTGTACACCAAAAAGAACAATGATAGGCGTGCTGGATGTCTGGCCAGCGCTGCCACTTGTGATTGTGAACTCTTAGTTTTCAAGCACAGCGCTGGATAATATCATGGCTGCACTCAGGTGAGGTGACAACAAGTATCTTGAGGACCTTTTGGCCCGCTTCGATACCCCTCAAATAATCCAGGGACCCTGCGCAGGGATTGAGAAGCCAGATACAATTGGATTCCTCAACTTTTGACGAGAAGAACCTTATCTATAGGAGTGTCGTCATGAGGGCACAGAAGGCACTAGTACCCTCAGATACTCTTGAGGAAGAAATTGGGCGGTTTCGACAGCTCTCCCGTCACACTATTCAGTCTGGAATAAACTTTTTTTTTTAAGATTGATGATCGATACGCCGCCCTCCGGTTTCCCATACAGTATGTGGCAATGTTTATTGTCGTCTACTCACCATGCATTATGTTTCTTCGCCCTCGTTTTGTTACTGAGACACTAGTTGTCATGCTATTGACACCATCTGTGCCGATCGCTTTACATCATCTCGATTGTGTGCTCAAATATGTGGGTTTTACATTCACCTGTGCTTTGTATCGTGGTAGCATCATCTCATCTTTCTTTCTGACCGCCTCCCCAGGGCAGCACATGGCCCACTCACGTGTACCCAAGCTCTTGAATACCAGTGACTAGCACAAAAATCGTACTGCTAGTAACAATATCTTGGACATGTGCGTCAACTAGATCGACGAGTGAATGCGGGAGATTGAACGCTATAAGGATTCCAACTGAGGTTCGTCAATTTCTTATTCTTAGACAAGAGCTACGACTACTTACGACTCATGGCCGCAGTTGCGTCCAATACGAAAAAAGGTTTTGGTTCATTCATCTATTTCCGAGTTCATCCTTTGACCGTTCTATCTCTATACCCTTGAATATATTAGCCAGAGGCCTTTGGGGCTCACGCTGAGGATGAGTGCGTGCGATGCAAGAGCACACGAGCCACTTGACAGGTTGTTTCCATTCGAGATGAGATGCCGAAGAACGGCGTGAGTGAGTCCGTAAGGACCGAGTTTTATAACCCCTAGAGAGTAGATTAGAGTTTTATTTTTTTGATATCGAGACGTACTTCAGCACAGAGAATTGTCCCGTGCAGCGTCCCGAGGGCAAAAGTGAGTGCAAAAGTGAAAGGGAGAGTGAAATTGTCCTGAGACGGCTGGCACACAAAAAGAGAGGGAAAGACTGGAATGCTTTATTTAGAGTTTTAGAAAGGTCTTTAAATACACGAGGGCTCGACTTATTTGACTAGTCCTTTTGGGTTAAAAAACCAGAGAGCGCGAGCGACAAGGAGAGGAAAAGGAAAAGATAAAGATAAAGGCGATGTCACGGTCGAGTTCGGCCAATTGTGGCTGACTCGCCACATTGCACGTGATACGACAACTGACATGCCTGAGGCTCATCCGCGTGGATGATGAACGCCATGCAAAGTATAATAAGGTATTGTCGAGATAGTGTCCCCGAGAGAACCGAGAACACCGAAGGACGTAAAACAAATGGCAGCTGGTGAGATTAAGAGGTAAGGTAAAGGATGTGGGAAAAACGCAATGCGCGTGCGGGAAACGAGTGGGATTAGGTGGGTTGTGGGCAAACGTGCGAGGGCGCCCCGATGTATTTACACACAATTTATACTACTCAGAATGTATGTATGTCAGTATGATGCATGGAAGGGAACATTAGCATGGTACTAAAAGGTGAGGTATTGTACTAAAAGCGAGTGAATAACAAGCCGCGCGAGCTCGATTTCAACAAAGGAGCCAGTAAAAGCGACAAGAAAATGAAGTAAAAGAAAGGCACATGACACTTCAAGGTCGCTAAACCAAGTCTAGCGATCCCAAGCGAGAAGACTCAACACATTTCGAAGGCTGTGACACCCTGAACAGCTCAGGTCGTCTGGTTAGGGGCACTGGAGTAGTCTGTGCGAGCACAGCCAAGTCAACCACCTTACACAAGATAACATAAAATCATGTAAAAAGATATCAAATCGTGGTATGTCAAGAAGGGAATGCAGGCGCTGGTGATTTCTCAAGGGCCAGACCACAAAGGGAAAGCAAAATAATGCACGACATGTTCGTGGGAAGAACATTGAAAGCGGAAGGTACCTATCTGTCCTCGTCCTCGTCCTCATCCTCATCCTCATCCTCATAGAATGGGTACTCGTCCCGATCTACGTTCCAGAGGGAAACCGCTATAGTAGGAACGGAGGCTGGTTGGGACTTGAGGAACTCCAAAATTTCCTCGTTTACTTCTGGAGCGGACTTTCCTGCGGGTTTAAACTGTTTAAACTCTTCCATGACATCTTCGTGGGAAGATTGTAGTGCCGCCATCCTAGTCCGCCCATCAACAAACCGCGTAATATTTTCCATAACATCTGTAGATGCCTTCATTTTGTCCAAGAAAATCTTCTGCAAAACTGGCAGCACTCCGGCTCCTGAGTCGTACCAATAAAGACATAGGGTGTCAGCAATGGTCCGCACGGACTCCCCTGATAGATAGAGATTCTTCACAGAGGTGAATGGACACAAGACATCCGCCCAATTGCAGGCTTCAATCTCATCATCCATCATGCCGAGGTCTTGCCAATCGTCATGCTCGTAAATGTAGAGATTCTCCACAGTGGAAATGAGAGGCGGAGATGAGGTACAAAAGTCCGTCAGGGACGAAAGTATCCAATCTGCCCAATCCCAGAATTCGATAATGATGGCGCCAGATTGAGATGTCCGGGATGAAAGTGTGAACCGAACGCCGATGTCACCACGAAGGAGCATACGTGCTTCATCGAGCGCGGTTAACCTCGGTGTGCGATTGATGAACTGGAGCAGTTCTGATGTGTCGAATTCGATTCTATTTGAGAAACCTATTCTGAACTTATCGAGTTGAGGAGTATCGATGAGGGTCACAAAGTCCTCCAAATATCTGTCGGCACCTTGGAACTTAAAGGAGGTAAGAAGGGGGAGGACGGCACGTGCTGGTGGAGGCGAATGTCGGCTTTCATGGTTAAAATCAGATAAGGGAGGTGGGAGTCCAAGACAGAGACGGAGCGATTCGAGACAGGTCAAGGCAGAGAGGCAATTGGCCATTGTTTCGGGTGGAATGTACCCAGAATTAGGAATGCTCGAAAGGGAAAGATGGACGAGGTGAGTGGCAGACAGCAGTAGGTTTGGTAGTCCCGGAAATGAAAGGCCAGTCAATTTGAGACCTCGAAGACGTGGGACTGATCTGCTAAAGAACGAATTAGGAAGTTTTACTGTGGATGTTTCAGGGGGCGAGAACACGCGCGGTCCTGAAAGTATTTTGAGCCTAGTGAATGCGGAAACGCCAGTGAGAAGATTCACCTCTCAAGTTAAGCGCCAGAAGTGTCAGATTATGGAATGGTTCCTGCATCGCTGCCATAACCTTTTCCAGGTGCTCCTTATGCCCACGAGCATAAAGACTGATTTCACACACGCGATCACTGTGCTCAAGTGCAGTAATGATGTTGTCCACATCCGATTTTTCGTAAACATGTCCCTGAATGAGGAGAGGCAAGGGGGGCCAGACATCCAGTATGTCCCTCGCGGGCGTCTTGTGTGTTTCAGATTTAGACGACGGGGTGAACCAAACACGATGCTCCTCCATCGTCGACAGACATGAATAAGGGTTTGCCACTGGCACGTGCCTTCCAGATAGAAATCAAATACTATTAGTAGGACATCGCCGGCGAGTACGTCAATTGGGACCAGCTGGTCTACGTTGCAACAAGTCAGCAGCAGCTTTTCGCTGTACAACAAATACATACTGTACATCGAAGATTCGAGGTTGCTCAGTCCGTTTTTTCACAGTCTGGTAACGTGCACGATGTTTTGCCAGTGGTGAGCAGAACCGGAGTAATCGGTATTCTGAGACGGCCAAGAAAGAAAGATGGGGCGATTCACGCGACGCGACCAAGGAACGAAAGGGCACGGGATTTGGCGACGATCAGCTGATCACTGGCAAACCTCCGAGTCTCTAGTGTTGTCACGGCTAAGGCAAAAAAGGAAATGCTATCCTTTTTTAGTAAGTGTTCAATTCAATTGCCACAGCCGTTGGCAACACAGCCAACACTACCTCCGAGCTAGTTCGTCTTTTCACGCCTTTCAACCCAGAAAATGAGTATTGTTGCATGCTGCTTTTTAGCTTACTGCTCAAAATTTGAGGGGTTTTCCAACTTGAATATATGACCTTGAATAACACCCGTCACCGTAAACAAGCTCTAGCCGTGCTTCAAGTTGTCCTGTCCAGATCGCTCTACTAGCAACACCCATACACACAAGTGATACAACATCGTTGGCTTGTCAACTCCTTTGCGTTGGCAAACAAACCTCAATTCGCCACCGACGAAACCGCGCACTACGGCTCTCACAATTGACTACTCTACCATCTTTTCGGCCTCGAGTGCCGTTCCCAAAACCCCAGGCAACACAACCTACGTTGTCATGTCGTTCACCGTCGAACTCAGCAACTACCCTGCCCATCATCGAGGTTAAGTTACCGGCATCGGTCCGCAAACCAGCCATCGTTGCTTGCAGCTGGGACCCAACTTTGAATAGGTGACGACACATACGACTCGGGAATGACCGTGACTACAGCCGCGTCCAAAATGAAAGAGGAAGGCTTTTGCTCATTCGCCTATTTCACCCTTTGGGAATTGCGCATATGACCGTTCTAGCGCCTCCATAGCATTGAATAGATTAGCCAGGGGCTTTTTGGGACTCATGCTGAAGATGAGAGCGTGCGATCCGCGAGCACGTAGATGACATAAGATCATTTAAAAAGATATCAAATCGTGGTATGTCTAGAAAGGAACGCTAATACTAGTGTTGGTGATGTCTCAAGGACCAGACCACAGAGGGCAAGGAAAATAATGCATGCTAAATAGACGGCACGTCCATGGGAAGAACGCCGAGAGCTAAAGGTACTTATCTATCATAATCCTCGTCCTTACCCTCATTTTCGTCAGTGTCCTCATCTTCATCCCAATCTACTTCCCAGAGGGAAACCGCTATAGTAGGACCGGAGAGTAGTCGCGACTTGAGGAAACTCAAAATTTCTGCGTTTACTTCTGGACCGGATTTTCCTGCGGGTTTAAACTGCTTAAACTCTTCCAGGACCTGTTCGTGGGAAGGTGATGCCGCCATCCTCCTTCGTGCATCAACGAACCGCCCAATATTCTCCACAACATCTGGCGATGCCTGAATTTTGTCTAAGAAAATCTTTTGCAAAACTGGCAGCACTTCTACTCCTATTTCGTCCCAAAGGAGACCTAGCATGTCCGTGATGGTCTCCACAGAATCCCCTGATAGATAAAGATTCTTCACAGCGGTGAATGGACGCAAGACTTCCATCCAATCGGTAGCTTCGATATCCTCATCCATCATGCCGGCGTCTTGCCAATCGAAACCCTCAAAAATGTGGAGATTCTCCACAGTGGACATGAGAGGCGGAGATGAGGTACAAAGGTGTGTTAGGGACGAAAGTATCCAATCTGACCATCTACCCTGGAGTTCTATGATGATGGCGCTAGATTGAGATGTCTGGGATGAAAGTGTGACCCGAACGCCGATGTCTTCATCAAAGATCATATGTGCTTTATTGAGTGCGGTTAACCTCGGTGTGCGACTGATGAACTGGAGCAGTTCTGATGTGTCATAGTCGATTTTATCTAAGAAGTATATTCTGAATTTGCCGAGTTGAGGAGCATCGATGAAGGTCACAAGGTCCTCAAAATATCTGCCGGTACCTTGGAGCTTAAACCAGGTGAGAAAGGGGAGGATGGCACGTGCCGGTGGAGGCGAAGGTCGGCTTTCCTGGTTAAAATCAGATGGGGGAGGTGGGGGTCCAAAATAGAGACGGAGTGACTTGAGACAGGTCAAGGAAGAGAGGCAATTGGCCATTGTTTCGGGTGGAATGTACCCAGAATCAGGAATGCTAGAAAGGGAAAGATGGACGAGGTGAGTGGTAGACAGAAGTAGGTTTGGTAGCCTCGGAAATGAAAGGCCAATCAATTTGAGGACTCGAAGACGTGGGGCTGATCCGCTCAAGAACGAATCAGGAAGTGTCACTGTGGGCATTTCAGGGGGGGGGGACAGGAGCAGTCCTGAAAGTATTTGAGCCTAGTGAATGCGGAAACGCCAGTGAGAAGATTCACCTCCCAAGTCAAACGCCAGAAGTGTCAGATCATGGAATGGTTCCTGCATCACTGCCAGAACCTTATCCAGAAGCTCCTCACGCCCCCTACAAGG
The DNA here is from genome assembly GCA_003316425.1 of Russula lepida. Lineage (NCBI taxonomy): Eukaryota > Fungi > Basidiomycota > Agaricomycetes > Russulales > Russulaceae > Russula > Russula lepida. The sequence continues at coordinate 73,396 of QFEZ01000597.1, read as the reverse complement.
ATAGAGGGTAATTTCACACACGCGATCCCTGCGCTCAAGTGCAGCAATGATGTTGTCCATATCTGATTTCTCGTAGATATGTCCCTGAATGAGGAGAGGCAAGGCCTGCCAGACATCCAGCATGTCCCTCGCGGGCGTCTTGTGTGTGCAACGAAGTTTTAGACTCAGATGACGGGGTGAACCAAACACGATGATCCTCCATCGTCGACAGACATGGACAAGGGTTTTCCACTGGCCCTTGTCTTTCAGATAGAAATAGAATACCATTCGTAGGACATCGTCGTTGAGTACGTCAATTGGGACCAGCTGGTCTACGTCGCAATAAAGTCAGTAGCAGCTTTTCGCCGGATGTCATATTATGCAGCAAATACATACAGTGCATCGAGTTTGCTCAGCCCGGTAACGTGCACGATGTTTTGCCAGTAGTGAGCAGAACCGGACCAATCGGTATTCTGAGACGGCCAAGAAAGAAAGATGGGACGATGTACTGGCGAGAATTCACGACGCGGTGGCTAAGAAAGAAACAAAGGGTTCGGGATTTAGCGACGATAACCTGATCAGACTGGCAACTTCCGAGCTGGGTTCGTCTTTTCTAGCCTTGTCACGCCTTTCAACCAAGAAAAATAAGTATTGCTGCTTCCGTGCTGCTTTAGCCCACTGCTCAAAATTTGAGGGGTTTTCCGACTTGAATCCGTAACCCTGTATAACAGTAATATAGCCACTAACGAAACCGCGTACTATGGCCCTCAGGTCCCAAATGATTTTTTTATTAAGTGAAATGAAAGGAAGTGATAATAGAAATTACAAAAAAACTGTAAATTATATCCCGGCTACCCGATTTCGGCACACTCGTAAATTCTATTATTAGCTATCTTCAGGGCCTCAGGCTGGCGGGCAACCAAAATGACAACGACGTCCGGGTCAACCACAAGCTGTGTGCGAAACAGGCCCTTGCGGAGACGGTGGGCATACTGGTAGAGGATGTTTGACACGGAGGTCTCGAGGTAAAACTGCAACTGTCGTCTTGTTATACGACAGTTGCAGTTATTCTTGTAAGCAAAAAACTTTTTTTGAAAAACATACAAATATATTAGGAAGGAGAGGGGTATCCAACTGGGGAAATCCAATATTTCGACCCCATATAGTGGATTTTCATCCCGCCACCCCCTTGGGGTAGGAAAATAATACTGTACATGCAAAGCAGACAACACATTCATAGGAAGAACATTGAAGGCGGAAGGTACTCATCCATCATCGTCCTCGTCCTCATCCTAATCCTCATCATCTTCGTCTTCATCCTCGTCCTCATTCCTTATCTTCGTCACTGTCGCCGTCATCATCTTCACCCTATCGAATGGGTTGTCATCCCAGTCTACGTCCCAGAGTGAAACCGCTATAGTGGGTCTGAACTGCATAAACCCTTCCAGGACCGCTTCGTGGGAAGATTGTGGTGCCGCCATCCGTGCATCAACGAACCGTGTAATATCTTCCATGACATCTGGGGATGTCTTCGTTTTGTCCAAGAAGATCTTCTGTAAAACTGGCAGCACTTCTGCTACTTCTATTTCACCCCCAAGAAAATTTAGGGTGTCGGCGATGTTCCGCACGGATTCCCCTGATAGGTAGAGATTCTTCACAGCAGTGAATGGATGCAGGACTTCCACCATATCGCTAGCTGTGGCACCACCCATCGTGCCAACATGCCATTCGTCATCCTCGTGAATGTAGAAATTTTCCACGGTGGAAAGGAGAGGCGAAGACCATGAAGATGAGGCACAAATGTGTGTCAGGGATATAAGCGCTGCCACACCACTCTCGAGTTCCATAATGAAGGCGCTGGATCGAGATGTCTGCGATGAAAATGTGACCTGAACGTTGGTGTTATTACGAAGGATCATACGTGCTTCATCGAGTGCAGTCAGCCTCGGTGTGCGACTGATGAACCGGAGCAGTTCTGGTGTGTAGGGGCCGAGCATAATTGAATTTACCTTGAATTTGTCGAGTTGAGGGGCATCGATTAAGGACACGAGCTCCTCCAAATATCTGCCGGTACCTCGGAACTCAAAAGAGGCGAGAAACGGGAGGACAGCACGTGTGAATGAAGGTGAAAGCTCGTCTTCCCGCCAATGGTGACCACCATATGGGGGAAGTGGGTGCTCAAGACAGAGTGATTCGAGACAGATCAAAGCAGTGAGGTAATCGGCCAATGTCTCGGGTGAAACGTATCCAGAAAAAGGAGAGCTCAAAAGGGAAAGATGGACGAGGTGGGTGGCATATAGAGGTAGGATTGGTAATACCGGGAATGAAAAGCCAGTCAACTTGAGGCTTCGAAGACGTGGGGCTGATCCGCCCAAGAATAAATCAGAAAGTTGGGCTCTGGAAGTTCCAGGGCGCTCGACCTGGGGCGGTCCTGAAGTAACTTTGAGCCCTACTGTAGTCAATGCGGAGAGGCCAGTGACGAATATCACCTTTCAAGTTAAGCGCCAGAGATGTCAGATCAGGGAATGGCTCCTGCATCGACGCCAGAACCTTTTCCAAATAAGACTTGGGGACATGAAGGCTGATTTTGTACACGCGATCGCTGCGCTCAAGTGCAGCAATGATGTTGTCCGCATCCGATTCTTCGTAAATATCACCCTGAATGAGGAGAGGCAAGGCTGGCCAGACATCCAGCAAGTCTCTCGCAGGCGTTTTTGGTGTACAACGAAGTTTCAGATTCAAGCGACGAGGTGAACTAAACACAATGCTTCTCCATCGTCGACAGACGTGGATAAGGGTTTGCCACCGGCATGTGTCTTTATCACGTTTTGCGTATTTGACCAAATAGAAATCAAATACTACCAGTAGGACATCATCGGGGAGCACGTCCATTGGGGACGGCTGGTAGTAGCGTTGGTGGTGGTAGCACGCAGAACTTGAGGGCGGTCCGGACGGATCATACGAATTTGGTAATCCTAACCCTGACAGCTGGTCTACATCACTGCACTGAACAGCTTTTCCCTGTTGTACGTGTAGCAAATACATACATCGAGTTTGCACAGTCCGTTTCTTCCCAGTGCGGCAACCTGCACGATACCAGTGGTGAGTAGGATCAGAGAAATCGGTGTTCTGAGACGGCCAAGAAAGAAAGATGGGGCGCATCTGTACTATTCTGTAGCAGAGTTGTGATTCGGACACGACGGCTGGCGAACTGAACTTGACTTATCGACATTACTCTTAGCTTTCCCATAATCCTGTTTAACCAAGACCGATTTGACACGCTCGAACACGACATTATTCAAAGCGGAGAACACCGGCTAGGGCCGTAGTGACGACACTTATGACCGTGACTGCAGCTGCATCCAATATGGAAAAAAGGTTTTGGTTCATTTATCTATTTTACGAGTTTATCCTTTGGGAGTTGCACATATGACCGTTCTACCGCCTCTATAACATTGAATAGCCAGAGGCCTTTGGGACTCACGCCAAGGATGTATGCGTGCGATGCACGAGCACGTGAGCCACTTGCCAGGTTGTCCCAATTCGAGATGTCATAAAATCATGGTATGTCAAGAAAGGAACGCTAGTGCTAATGATGACTCAAGGACCAAACAACAGAGGGGCAGGAAAATAATACTGTACATGCAAAGCAGACGACACATTCATAGGAAGAACATTGAAGGCGGAAGGTGAAGGCGGAAGGTACTCATCCATCAACGTCCTCGTCCTCATCCTAATCCCCATCACCTTCGTCTTCATCCTCATCCTCACTCCTTATTTTCGTCATTGTTGCCGCCATCATCTTCACCCTATTGAATGGGTTGTCATCCCAGTCTACGTCCCAGAGTGAAACCGCTACAGTGGGTTTGAGCTGCATAAACCCTTCCAGGACCGCTTCGCGGGAGGATGATCGTGATGCCGCCATCCGTGCATCAACGAACCGTGTAATATCTTCCATGACATCTGGGGATGCTTTCGTTTTGTCCAAGAAGATCTTCTGTAAAACTGGCAGCACTTCTGCTGTTTCTATTTCGCCCCTAAAAAAAATTAGGGTGTCGGCGATGTTCCGCACGGATTCCCCTGATAGGTAGAGATTCTTCACAGCAGTGAATGGATGCAGGACTTCCACCAAATTGCTAGCTGTGACGGCATCCATCGTGCCGACGTGCCATTCGTCATCCTCGTGAAGGTAGAAATTTTCGACGGTGGAAAGGAGAGGCGAAGACCATGAAGACGAGGTACAAAAGTGCGTCAGGCATATAAGCGCTGACACACCACGCTCGAGTTCTATAATGAAGGCGCTGGATCGAGATGTCTGCGATGAAAATGTGACCTGAACGGTGGTGTCATTACGAAGAGTCATATGTGCTTCATCGAGTGCGGTCAACCTTGGTGTGCGACTGACGAACTGAAGTAATTCTGGTGAGTAGGGGTCAAGCAGAATTGGATTTATTTTGAATTTGTCGAGTTGAGGAGCATCGATTAAGGACACAAGCTCCTCCAAATATTTCCCGGTACCTCGGAACTCAAAAGAGGCGAGAAAGGGGAGGACAGCACGTGTGAATGAAGGTGAAAGCTCGTCTTCCCGCCAATGGTGACCATCATATGGGGGATATGGGAGTTCAAGACAGAGTGATTCGAGACAGATCAAAGCAGTGAGGTAGTTGCTCAATGTCACGGGTGAAACGTACCCTGAAAAAGGAGAGCTCAAAAGGGAAAGATGGACGAGGTGGGTGGCAGATAGAGGTAGGATTGGTAATACCGGAAATGAGAACCCAGTCAACTTGAGGCTTCGAAGACGTGGCGCTGATCTGCCCAAGAATAAATCAGAAAGTTGGGCTCTGGAAGTTCCAGGAAGCTCGACCTGGGGCGGTCCTGAAGTAAATTTGAGCCTAGTCAATGCGGAGAGGCCAGTGACAAATATCACCTTTCAAGTGAAGCGCCAGAGATGTCAGATCAGGGAATGGCTCCTGCATCGACGCCAGAACCTTCTCCAAATGCGACTTGGGAACATGAAGGCTGATTTTACACACGCGATCGCTGCACTCAAGTGCAGCAATGATATTGTCCACATCCGATTCTTCGTAAATATCACCCCGAATGAGGAGAGGCAAGGCCGGCCAGACATCCAGCAAGTCTCTCGCGGGTGTCTTGAGTGTGCAACGAAGTTTCAGATTCAAGCGACGAGGTGAACCAAATACGATGCTTCTCCATCGTCGACAGACATGGACAAGGGTTTGCCACCGGGACGTGTCTTTATCACGTTTTGCGTATTTGACCAAATGGAAATCGAATACTACTAGTAGGACATCGTCGGGGAGCACATCCATTGGGACCAGCTGGTATTAGCGTTGGTGGTGGTAGCACGGGCGTAGGAGCGGGAGCGCGCGTATTATTGTCCTCAGAGTAAACTTGAAGGGATGCGCAATCGGGACGGATCGCACCGATTTAGTAATCCTAACCCTAACAGCTGGTCTACGTCTTTTCTTCCTAGTGTGGTAACCTGCACGTTATTTTGCCAGTGGTGAGTAGAATCAGAGTAATCAATGTTCTGAGATGGCCAAGAAAGAGGGATGGGGCGAATCTGTAGCAGAATCGACTCGGACACGACAGTGACTCTGCCCCATAGCAGTGGCTCGGTTTTGTGACTCGTTTTGCCCTCATCAAGTCCCACCATACTCTGGTGCCGCCCCTCCTCCATTCACCAACCAGTCATGTAGGTGTATCCTCTCTCAGCATCCTGCAATGACTGCTGATTGATTCCATGCGATGATGTAGGTCCGTTGCCATCGACGAAGCGGGAGATTGAGCGGATTGAAGCATGGCAAACGCTGGTACATGTTTGTCAAAGATGGAGGACTCGGAGCGTCGTTTTTGGATCGCCAAGTCACCTGGATCTGCGGCTTGTCTGTACATCAAAAACAATTGACCAAAAAGAACAGTGTTAGATGTGCTGAATGTCTGGCCAGCGCTGCCCACTCGTGATTGTGAACTCTCAGTTTTCAGGCACAGTGCTGGATAATATCATGGCTGCACTTGTGGGTAAAATTGACCTTTGCCTCGTACATGCCAAGAAAAAGAAAAGAAGGGAAATACTCGCGGTCTTGCAGCAGCCATTTCCGGGGCTGACAGATCTGCGGCTTTGAAACACTTTGCACCAGTCAATTCCGATTCCTTCTTGGGTGGATCTGCACCACACATCTTCGATCTCTCGACTTGGAGGTGCGGAATCACTTATCGACATTACTCTTGGCTTTCCCATAATCCTGTTTAACCAGGACTGATCCGACATGCTCGAACACGACATTAATATTATTCAGTGTCAAAGCGGAGAACACCCGCCAGGGCCGAGGTGGTGAGGACACTACAGTATGACTTGGGATTGACCGTGACCGCAGCCGCGTCCAATATGGAAAAAAGGTTTCGGTTCATTCATCTATTTCACAAGTTCATCTTCGGGAGTTGCGCATTTGACCGTTCTATCGCCTCTTGCATAGATTCGCCAGAGGTCTTTGGGACTCACGCCGAGGATGAATGCGTGGGATGCGTGAGCATGTGAGCCATTTGACAGGTTGTCTCCATTCGAGATGACATAAAATCATGTAAAAAGATATTATAATAAATCGTGGTATGTCAAGAAAGGAATGCTGGTGCTGGTGACGTCTCAAAGACCAGACCACAGAGGGAATGGGAAATAATGCATGCTAAGTAGACGACACGTTCATGGGAAGAACACTGAAAGTGGAAGGTACTTATACTTATCCATCCTCGTCCTCGTCCTCATCGTCATCCCAATCCTCATAATAATCATCGTCATCATCGTCCTCGTCCTCGTCATCATCATCTTCATCATCTTCATCATCACCATCTTCATCTTCATCGTCATCGTCATCGTCATCATCCTCGTCCTCATAGAACGGGGACTCACCCCAATCTACTTTCCAGAGGGAAACCGCTATAGTAGGATGGGAGAGTAGTCGGGACTTGAGGAACTCCAAAAGTTCCTTGTGTACTTCTAGAACGGACTTTCCTGCGGGTTTAAATTGTTTAAACTCTTCCAGGACATCTTCATGGGAAGATTGTG
>QFEZ01000597.1:30686-55756 GCA_003316425.1 Russula lepida | reverse complement strand
GGTTCATGTGAATGGCAGCTTACCCGCCATCCATGATACCGAACGAGTTTGCGGGAGAAACGATACAATCGCATCGCAGTTTGTCGGGCGGAAGGCTGGACAGTAGGCCCTCGAGCACGGTGAAGTGGGCTTGTAAATTCGATGGTAGAGTGCTGATGGCCTGCCTCCATGTCTGTACGAGCGATTCTTTTCGTATATTGGGAGTCGAATCCGAGTCGGCACGAGGAGCAGGGGAAATAAGGATGAAGTGGGGCAATTCCCCGTCGCTGTGGTCACGATCGGGCTTTGGCATCGACATCGTGGTCAGGCCCGAGTGGCTACAGTCACCCTGACGGTACCGATCAGGATTGTGATAACAGATTACAGTAATCATGACCCTGAATTATGATATCCGATTAAAAGGTACCGTGTAACCAACGTCACATAAAGTAGTTCAGGCTGTTATTTCCGAGTCATGTCTTTTCACATCAGACATCATGCATCTTGCATCGGCCGCACGATATCCGTTCCTGGGCTCATTTCCACACCCCCCACCTTCGATATGTACCCAACACCGCGAATGTGGTACTGCTCACCAACAAGCTCCTTCGTCGCATGCATCAAGCGATCGAAACGCGTCACAATGCCAAAGGACGTTGATACCCCGACGCAGAAACACCTGAAAGAAATCAGCGTCGTCTGGGAGTAGGACAACTCAAAGAGACTGACATGTATTGCTCGTTTTCGAGAACATCCACCGACATTGTTCGTGGAAGGCCATAGTCGTCATCATCTTCATGGCGCATTACATTCAGTCCGTGGTGATAGACCATAAAGCGATCGAGCAATGGGCATGGAGTGATTTGAGGCAACGGAGAACCGGTGCGGAGAGCGGTTGATATCATACCTACAGTAGATGAAAATAGCGCATGTCAGCAAGTGTGCGAACGAATGAATTGGATATCCCTTTACTGATCACGGCAAGGACGTCCCCTTGAAACTCGGGATCTAAAAACCGGGTACGGCGCAGGAACGCCCGGGTCCAGGCTGGTTCGAGATGCTGCAGCACCGACATCAGATGCGAAAGAAGGTAGGCGATTTCGCTAAGAATCGAATAGTAAGCGAGAGATCCCTTGCCGGATAGAGTTAAAATTCCAGTACAGCTGGATTTCCAATATCTTCTGGTACCTTTCCGCTGGCCATCGCCCACGCAAGGAGAACTATCAGACTCAGCGGGAGATAGAAAGATCTTGCGAGAGGTCGCTGCCCACCTCGTAGATAATATTAGCACGTAAAACAATGGAACGTTTAAGTTTCAGGCGGATTGCGATCAGGCTCTGAATGACATTCTGTGAATCTTCCATATGGGGAGATGCAGCATATGACACGATTGAACAGAATACTGAGCCGATTTCTGAAGCAGTGGTGGCAAGACTTTGCCGCTGGTATCCACGAAGGGTAGTGGAAGGGGGGAGGAAAGAGAAAATGCTACGGAAACGTGGTTATTGACAAGTATACAGCACAGCAACAGTGAAACTGAAACTCACAACGCGGCAAATACCCCCACACACACGAGGACAAACCGCCTCTAAAACGACAGTTAGTCGTGGTCAAGTATGCTGACGGCAGAGAGTATCTGAAGCCACGTACCCAGGCGAGGTCTATTCCATAGTACAAAAACTCGCCAAAGCGGTAATGAGTATTCTGCCACGAATAACCGATTACCTTAAGCGTGGAAGTGAAGGTTAGCCATATTGACAGCTGTTTTCCGAAGGCGGATACCGACCAGTGCTGTGGTTGTGAAGAATATTATGTTCGAGATAGATGGTCCTGGCCAATAGAGCCGCCCGTAGAAGAAAAACGGAAAGGCAACGGCGCAGGTCACAGCAAGGCCGTACGGACTACCCTTTCCCCCGCCCGTGGAAATGTGCCAGATGGCTGCTCCAGTCAAACCTCCTGCGAACGTACTGATGATCCGTGCTACGAGGCCAATTGTATTGTCTCCACGAAAACGCGCGAGCGTAAGCTGACCCATGAAGCTACACGCGCGAAACGTCAATGAAAATGCCCATGACCAAGCAATTTACAGCACATAGCCCAGTTAAACCGCTCGCCTAACGAGATATACAATCAGCAGAGGTCAGCTACCCTGTGATTTCCGGAGACATACCATAGGCGAATGACGCAGACGATTTAAGGAATGAAGGAATGCTAAGGAGCGCTGTTCCCAAATACATTAATAACCGTCTTCAAGTGCTAATTAGAGGAGCTGACTAGTGAGAATGCCAGCTTTGATGGCGAAGAGTTGGTTCCCATGGGACATCGCCTGAAATGCACGATAAAGTAGATTCATAATCGCTTCAAATGTATTCTTCGGGGGAAGCGCATCCGGGTCGCGTCGTTGCGCCACACCGAGGTCAACACAGAGTCCTTCCTTTCCCTGTACGATATCTATCGTGGATTAGTAATTCTGAGATAGCTGCGTAACATGAAGAACCAACTCGGATTTTCATCATCCTCCTGCTCGAGATTCACATTAGTGTCCCATATGCTCCACCGGAAAAAGTCGTGAAAAGACACTGTGGGAACCCAAAACCGGGTCCTTGATCTCTCCTTTTCAAGCTCTGTGATGTACTCGAGCTGACAGAGCCATTTCAGATAGAATAAAGAAGGTAACGGTGACCTTACAGCGCTTATCAAGATGTTGGAAAACTCCATAAGATGGTACTGGTAAGTGTAGGCATGAAAGAGAAAGCGATGCGGTGGGATGTCTCCTCCAGTCATACACCCTTCGTGCTGGTCGCTAAACGCTTCTCGATACGGTTCTAGAACAATGTGCCTATAACAACCGTAAGTAGGGCCTATGAACCAGAATCGACGAACCTGAGGGATGTTCGAAATGCTTTCAAGGTCCCCGTGAGTTCGTCGCATACCCGGTATAGTTCATTGAGACCCTCATGGTGGACACGAGAACACTTGTTGCCACCCAACCAGAATATCCAGCAGTTGTGTCGCGAAGTACGAAGCCACTGGTCGAGCTGATCAAGACATAAACTACACGCCCGGAGCAGTGGCTCGCAACTTTGGCGGAGAAGTGCAGTGGACCGTTCAGTATAATATGCCGCCAGAGGGTGCGCAAAGTGTTGTGACTCGAGATCAAGATACCGCTGGGACTCGAACACACCGACGACGTGTTCACGGAGATGATCATGATTATGGGCCCCTGGAAGCAAAGATAGATACGAGTGCTTGTGCCAGTGGTGATGCCTGCGGAATAACGTGCCATGAAGATAAGATTTGGCGGAGTGTGAGGAGCAGTCAACCTCAAAATGTGGGTGGTGTCGCGTTGCCGGCCGTCCTCCATGCTGTTCGACCTCGGCCTGGGAACAACCAGCGGTTGAACGAGCCAAGGCAGGAGAAGCGTTCGGTGACTCTTCTGTACGACTCGGCGACGACGGCCGGGACACATTAGGTGTCCCCGCTGCAAGACTACCGGGGAGAGACGGCTTAGGAGCGACGGGGAATCGTTCGCGCGTGGGGTCTATAAGAGAAAAATACACGTTCATTCCGTGTGCCCGCATGACCAAACGTTGAACTTTCTCTCGCATGCCATCGAGGTCTTTCCCAGAAAAACGTCCGCAAGAAACATCGCGTCTCAAGAGACGAGCCGAGATGGCAAGGGGAGCAAGAGCGCCCTCAGCTTTCGAAGCCGAAGCTCTAATAGCTTTCGGTGAAAAGTCTTGAGAGGTAGTGGGGATATCCAGGAGGGCGAGATGTTGGCGGAAGTTGGCACTCAGTGGACTTATGACCGCTCGGAGTCCGGTGGTATATTGAGCAGCAACGGAAGTAGGGAAGATGAACACCGATGACGCTATTGCCAAGGCTGAGTGTAATGCCACAGGGACTACGACCGCTTGCCCTGGCTGTGATAGTTCTTTAGATGCGAGTTACTTGACCGAATCTGCTTATATCTGACCTTATAGTATGCAAAAGGGAATAAAGCTGACGTTGTTAAGGTTATGTCTATAGAAGAGTAAGCATGTGAACGCAACGTCTGAGAAGGGACAAGGCCTGCCCAGGCAGATGCATGCTAGGATAGTTGCGGGTGCGAATGGACCAGGGCCTCGCCGTGCTTTGACGTATAAGAAAAATGCAGAACCAAAGAAAAGAAAAATGGCGTTAATGGTGGAAGGCTGTAAGCACGAGTCAGAATGCAATTTAAGTAGAAGAGCCGAACTCACCGCCGCTTCGATGTATTTCCCTGCCAGGATGTCTTGGACGGCGGCAGTGCGGTCGGTATGTGCACGTGCCAGACTCGCAAGTTTGATTCCTAAGCTTGCCCATCTGCGAAAAAGGCTTCGCATGAAGTAGGGTGCATTCCGATGCTGCATGTACTAACCCCCATGCCACAAGAACAGATAGGAGGATGATAATTTCTCTTTCTGCGTTGGTCACGAAGGGGTCACTGGGAGGCGATAACATCCCGGCTAACAATTAAAAATCTATGAAAAATGTTCGACTTGCTCATGCGAATCTACGTACCGACCAGAACCAAGAATGCAGCCTTTGCAGAGCCATAAATAAAAGGTCGAGCATGCGGCATATGAACGCACCTGACCCATCGCTCTCGTAGACGGATTTATGATGAGTAGCAGCAGCGAAGCCCATTCAGAAACTGCGCAACGTATGGCGGTCATCCATTTCAACAAAGTCCAGTTATCTGGAATCCATCGCAAGCAACTGGGTAGCTCAAAGCGGAATGATGTAATGTGCTGGGACATAGTATCAGCCGCAACTTTTTCTGCCTTTCCTCTTCCGTAATAGGGCTTTGATTCCTGCTCGAATGCAGGACGGACAGTGGGTGAAATTTGAATGGGTTGTACTCTGTCAGGTGGATTCGACTTGGGAGTCGACGCATCTTCATCACCGATGCGTGGGTTGTGGTGTTCCTTGATCCCAAGAGAATGGGAATTTGACATACAAGAGGATCCAGCTAAGGACTGTCGCACGAGGCAGGGGAGAGGGAACAATGGCCGTCCCGCTCAGCCAATGAAGTACTTTATCAGACAGAAGTACTAGTCTGAAGCCAATTGATCGCATTGGGTTAGGGTTCCATAGCTCTTCTCTGAATGAACGACACACCACCTCCCCCGGAAACTACACCACCTCCACCTCTACCAGTCACCTTCGGGTCACCCACAGACTTCTTGAAAAATGTTGTTGGGAAGCGTGTTGTAGTCCGCTTGACATCTGGAGTCGACTACCGTGGTATGTTCTGCTCACCTTTGTTTTTTTGCCTGGTAAATTTACCCGATTCAGGTGTGTTATCTTGCCTTGATGGGTACATGAACATCGCCCTCGAGCAGACAGAGGAGCATGTAAACGGAGTAGTGACAAATCGTTATGGAGATGCGTTCATTCGTGGTAACAACGGTCCGATGGCCCTCTCTTGCCTTATTGTCTCTTGACTTCTTCTTTACACAGTGCTTTACATATCCGCTGCTGAACCCCTGTGAATCACTGTCTCTCTTTCCGCTTGCCGAAAAGTAAGAACTTTAAGGAAACTTGCTTATCTGGAGGCCCCAAGCGACCCTCAACGTTGTTGTCGCGACGTATCCTTTTCCCAACCCGGTCTCTAAGGGGGGCTAAGGGTTAAGGTGTGCTGTGACATACAGTCAATCACGGAAAACAGGCTCTGCGGGTCTTCAATTTGGTACTGGCAGTAGAAGGTCGTTACGAGATGCTCCTCGTTCTGGTAATGACGCAAAATTCAGCATTGAGGCCTCATGTGCTCTTTCACGCTTCCGCTGCAGGCGGCACAGGTTTGTCACTGGGTCATTTTTACTCGAAAAGCAATGGTCGAGCGATGTTGGACCCCACATGTATGCGCTCTAACTCCTGATATGTTTTGCGTCCTGAACTGCGGTTTAGTAAATACTGTATCAGTCGCCATGCCCCCCGAGGTACAAAGCATTTGACGTGATTCTTGTCCTGAATCCAGTTCCATCTCCTGATCGATGCCGTGGACCGGGCTTGTGAAGGTCCCTTAATCATTACTGAACTAGATGACTTGGACTTAGCATACTTGTTGCCTGTCCAAGGTTGAAGAGATTGATGCAACCGTACTTCCATCACCTCGTCTCCCCTTTAACCCCATGTACTGGTCATGGCATCTTCGGCGCCGTGACAAATGTCCACCCCTCCTTACAGAGACCCCGTCCCTTGAGGCAGGTAAGCATAATGGCATGCGTCTCAGATGTTTCCCCGTATGAGCCATTCCGACCTCATTCTCCATAAGGGGAACCCATCAATCCACTTCCCGACTCACCATGACATACGGTAATCGGACGTACCTTGCCGCGTTCGGCTTTGAACGTATCCGGTCACTGCAACGTTTCAGAGCAGTTTTATTCCAGCATTTCACGTCTCGGGTTGCTGCTGGTGCATGGCAGAGTTACCGGGATCTCGTTAATAAATCACTCACAACCCGCAATGAAGGATCCCGTCTCGTGAGAATGGGTCACAAAATGGCATGTACGGGATATGCCTAGGGTCAAATTTCTGCCTAGCCTAGTAGCTAATAAGACAAAACAACACCGCAAACTCCTAACTGCCCGGTGTAATCAGCCTTGTTGTCATGTAGTTCGCCGTGGTCATCATATCCCATTCAACGGCTTCTCGATTGCGCCAAGGTCCCCTTCTGGCGGGTGACGAAAAAGTGCATCCGTGGGTGATCGCACAGACGTAGGAAGCAATCATCGGCTACATCCTTGCCTTTATTAGATGCTTGGTCGATGCGGGATCAAGAACGCTCTCGGGATATGGCAGCATGGACGCCCTAAGGTGTTCATAAGCACCATCGACAACCAGAATCTGCCCAGAGATGAAGCTGGCCGCATCACTGAACAGAAAGACCGTCGCGTTAGCGATATCCCTAGAATCTCCTTTGCGACCCAAGGGAAGGGGTGAATGGTTCTGTCTGGGGCCCTTCGGTAAGAGTCGATCGTCGCCTTCTGTCCCAGCAATAAGGCCTGGTGCGATTACATTGGAACGTATCCCATGTGGACCTTCCTCCACAGCGAGAACAGCGGATGTTGCATCTACGGCAGCTTTCGCGGCAGAGACGTGTACTTGATAGGGAGTGCCTGAAGGGTATGCATGCTCAGATGCTGAAGGATTGGAGTCTGCGAAGACAGCACATACCCCGGTAGTGTAGGGTTGCACTCACATGGATGTACGAACCCTTTGTGGCTCTCATGTGGGGTAAAGTGGCTTTGATGGTATGATACGTCCCAAGCTCATGGAGTAGCAGAACTCAACAATTAAGACAAGAAAACAAAAAAACAATAGGGCCTACCGTATCGATTTCAATTACAGTCCTGAATCCGTTCTCGGAGAGGCCAGAAATTGGGGCAAGAAAATTTCCTGCAGCGCCTGGAAAGCAGTGGTCATTGGTGAGATAGGTTAGACAAAAGTGTGCTTGGGGCAATTACCGTTGATAACAAAATCAATTCTACCATATCTCTCGACGGTCTGCTTAACAGCGGCCTGAACCTGACTAGGATCCCTGACATCAGCTCTGACGGCCAGGCAGGACCTTCCGGTGGCTGCGGAAAGTTCTTGGGCTGTCTTTATTAGGCGCTCCTCGCTAGATCGTGCCAGGAATCAGAAGTCGCATAAACGGGAATTGGATAAATTTACTTTCGACCTACGATAGCGGCGCTGGCACCGTGTCGCATCTAATAAATGGCGTTGAAAGAGCGCGTCAGTCGAGATGCAAGCGGGCTACATTAAACTCACCACAGCTTCGGTCATAACACGACAGATGCCAGAGCCACCACCAGTACAGAAGAGAACTTTATTCTTGAATATGTCATCCTTGAAAACAGCCGTAGAGTCAACAACGGGATGAACGACCCTATCCGACTGAGACATCTTGATGATGGAAGCGGGCGCACAGTAAGTTAGGTGTGTGGGCAACGTTAACAACGGCCGCCGGGCTTCGCCTCGGCGATATCACGCATGATAATGACCCGGGCCGGGTCGGATGCTCCTGCTCCTTCTACTAGTAGCCGTCAGTGGTCAACCGCTTCCACAGCATAACTCTTACACCCGGGCCCTTGACTACACCATGGATCATTCACTGGCACTGGTGGAGCGTTGGATCACAGTGATGTTCTTCCGGTAGGTTGAATATTAGACCGTGAAAATGCCCGTACGGAGAAGATATGTTTACAGTGGCTTCGGATCACACTGTGATACTGTAGTAGGGTGAATACCGCTATGCTGGGCAACTCAAAGTCGCTTGTCGGTCAGCTGTTTTACCGCTTATCATCCTTTCGTAGGGGGAATGTGTTGCGCAGACCGTAATACTTGTTAGCAGTATTGGTGCAATTTATTATTTGGCCCGGGTTAGCGAGACGATACAGTAGAGATCACAGACCTACTGTACTGTGATACTGTATACCCTTGTCCGAGTCACTAGATAAGATAAATAACGTCAACCACCATTCTCGTACAGGAACTTAACCGGTTAACCAGTTGGACACCACCAACGGCGGTCCAACACACGATGCAAAATCGAATAATCGATGCTGCCGCATGTCCACCTAACACTTTGGGGTTCTGAGTGTCTTGCATGACCTCCTATTCCGATACGTACCCATCCTACCCGTCTCTCAATTTGTACGTCTTGTCTCTTGAGGCACTAGCCATGGTACCTCAATCTGAGCGCCCCCCCACTGAAACCGGTCTGTTCCGCGGTCCAAAACCTCAAGGGGTCGATCACTCCCCAAACAGACTTACACGGTACATGGACATACCCTTGCCATGATCGTAGTGCTAAGGACATGCGTGAGAGTAGTCGGTCAAAGGAGTGCCCCACAGATCCGTACTGCTCGGGTCGGGTCAAAATCAAAAACGTGTTCATGATGCGATTTACGCAGAACGGTCGGCATTTCCCGCTTCGAACGAAAGATCGCAACGTCCCCGGCGCAGAGACATTGCCCTAATTCTGATGCTTCACCTGCGTTTGATCACAAGGGGTTGCGTTGCGTTGCGGGTGGCGTACATCTACCCTGTTACGGTGTACACCGTAAATTCGGTTAGCGTCAGAAATTCTTCCGGCGCCAAGGTCAACTCCGCATGCCTCATGGGGTTGATTCGAACAGAGTTCGAGAATAACAATTACTTGAAGGGTGAAGGAGAAGAAATGACGTGCTAGGGAACAAGAGTAGTTTTACACATGACACACGAGAAAGGGTGGCAGAGGGATACACAGCGAATTTGAGATGACGACACCTGCGATAAGAGCGAAGGAGGTATAGCGACCTGGATATAGGAGAGGGTAAAGCATCAGCAAACGAGTGATGATCAAAGGTCTAGTGTTCTAGGCTCAGACGTCGCAGGCACGGTAGCAAAAAAGCAATTATACCAAAGTCCGACAATAAAACCACCAAAAAAATTCCAAGAAACGAGCAAGAATCTCACAACTACTGCCCGCCTATTTTCGCACGCCAGTGGTCCATGCTCGAAGTCGTGTAAGCGGTGCCACCCGATGAGGATGGATTCAAAGGGGGCATCCCTGAATCGAATGTTGAGTGTAACGATGGCCGCGACGACCGTGATTGAGGTTGCGGGACCTGAAACACCTCATGAGCGCTCGAAGTATGATGTGATGTGCTGGCATGCGGCACCGGATGCGAGTTGTAAATGGCTGCCTGCTCGTACCCGCCACCCGCTCTACCTCCGTAAGAGCTTCCCTGAAGTTGAGAACCCGACGAGTAGTAGTTTTCTGGACTCCCCGATGGAGTGGAGGAGGACGAAGCGGAACTTTGGTATGCCCCAGGTGAGTGAGAGGGGGGAAAGAACGGCGACGAGAGTGTCTGAAGGGGGTAACCGTTAGAAGACTGAGAAGACACGTGCGAGGAAGCACTAGAAATAGCCGGAGAGGGCTGGGAGGTCGGAGTCGACCAGGCGCACGGCGAATGATCAGAATATACCTCGCTTTTTTGTTGAATCGGAGGGGCTGCTGCTCGCTCGCGAAGTTGGTCTCCACCACTGAGCGGGGGTATGGTAGGCGGCGTGGTGGTCCACGATGGCTGCATGGCTCTACCGTGATCACCACGAACGCCTCCCCAGGTGGAAGAACTTGCAATGTGATCCGGTCCATTTGAACTTGAAGATGGTGCACCCGCAGGGGGTGGTTGAGATGCGTGAGAGCTGGCATACGCGTGGGAATGCATCGACGTGTCAGGGTAATGATGAGAAGGAAGCGAGGGTGTCTCGTTGGATGTTGGATGTGAGTGGTCATGGGCGTGAAGCGATGAAACATGGGGGAGACGTGGGCCTGAAGCGGGTATGTGGCTCGCCGGATAGTCATGGGTAGAGTATCCGAAGGTCGATAGTGTTGCGTGTGGTGGGGGTACGCCTGAGCCATCACTATATCCTGACGCCATGCCGGAATTTGAGCTACCACGCGAAGGAGCCAGGTCCCGAGCAGGGTCCTGCACGTCGACTGACGGGTAGTCGAAATCGTGCGCCGTTGAAAAGTCATCTCCGGCATCACCAGCGGTTGACGGGTCGACCAACGAGTTTGTGTTCGAGTCTGGCCTGCGCTTCCTACGTGAGTTATTAGGCCTCCTCCTATAGACATAGTCGGGATATTTGGAATTAAAGGTCTCCTTCAAGCGCTTGGCTTGATCGAGATAGAATTGCTTGTCCCCCTTAAAAAGCGTCGGTAAGTAGGAAGATACGATACGCCACGGTCAGGTCGTTCACCATGTCCATCGAATTCCATTCTTTACTCAATATCTTACTGATATCACCAGTGCGCATGGTCTGGTTGGCTGCAGAAACCTGAGGTCGCCTGCGACGTGCGAAGATCATGAACGCGTTCATGGGTCGTCGAGGCGTGCCGTCGGAGTTGAGTGCCTGAGAGGTCAATTGAGGGTCCTCTACATAGACAGATCAGCAAAGTATCATGAGCACCGGGCCATTGAGTCAGGACTAACCTGGTGCCATCTCATCCGTCTTTACAGACGTGCGGCGGTGGGTATACGGCATCCCATCATCCGACTCGGCGCGGGGACTGCCCCTATCTGAACGACGATAAGTAGCAGAGTCTGCATGGGCTTGGGGATGTTGTATCAAAGAGTTAAGGCGGCTCATGATAACAAATCACAGTGGTGGACACGAGCGTAGGTAATGGGAGGAGTCGGTGGAAGGGGGACGCGTCTTGAAAGTACGCAGCGGCAATGTCACGCGAGTGGTATGTCAGGCGAGCGAACTGCGGCGTGATCGGGCGTGGCCTGTCGCGGATGTCCGAATTTCCAGAACGGCGGCAACGGCTTATGAGAGCAAGCAGGACCTACGACAGAGTGGGTGGTTTCGGGGAGGGGGAGGAGTTCCAGGGTAGTGTATGTGCGAAGTTCACTGTATAAATTTTTTGTCAACCGCGTACGAAGGGGGAAACGAGAGGACCAAATCACCTGAGCCACGCTGGGTTTTTGACGTTACACCTGTGAGGACGGGATCAAAGCGAAGCAACTGACTCTCTGGGAAGGGGAATCTGCTGATCTCCTGTTCGTCGCCCCATGGTCATTGACACCGGCTAAGGAGGTGCTATAACAGACACCCTTGAAACGGCTGTGCTCCTCACGCTTGGGACCCATTAACGCGGCTCGACCAATCGACGATTTCCCCGCCGCCCTCTAATCCCTTTTCCCATAATTATCGAAGATTCCACAAAGGCAAACGCCAGCTGATATCCAAGGTCCAGGCGCGCCTCAGGTTGCCTTTTGGAATTTTTTTCCGGCCTTTTCCTTGCCCTTCTTGGCTAGCCTCAATTCGAAGCTACTCCCTCAGCGCCGTCCAGCGCCGGGGAAACCCTCGTTTTTCTCCTCAAACTTCAAGCATCAGCAAGGCAAAGTCCCGGATCGCTCACCTCCCCCAAATCGTTTCGCGCCACTAGAGCAGATCTCATCTTCAAGTCCGGGAACACCGTGACGATTGTTTCGGAAGTCGCAAGTCGGGAGTCGCAACTTGAAGAAAGTCGAGCCTTCTCAGGCCCCCTTCACCTCACTGGGCGCATCGTGGATAAGGAGGCGCAACCCATAGAATGTAGTGTGTAACGGGTTGACTGCTTGACAGTATGTGCTCGTTGCGTCCCACTCGCTCACTTGCTGCGGCAATTGAGGATAACGTACTGGTAATACCACGCCCATTGCAGTAGGACAAGCTGGATCGCGCGGAGGGTAGGTGCAATGCGTTTGATTGCTCTTGCGATGCCGACCTCAAAGGGGAAACGCAGAGCATCCCCTAGGGGCTTCTGACAGATACGCCACCTCCCCAGCAATGTCGTTGCCCTTGGTGATTATGATGGGATGACTGTGCTGACCCTTCCGGAGAGGGTTTCAAGCCACCGCCGCCGACTGCCGAACATCGGTTGCGTTCGGCACTAATCCAGTCCCGGCCAAGTCCGATCAATGTTTTTTGATCGCACTCTTTTCCCAGCGAGGCTTACTTGGCTATATGTCCTTCCTCCATTTGCTCCAAAAATGGTCTATGTTTCCCCCCGTAGATTCCAGTCCCCTTGAACGCTAAGTTGAAGTTCAAGCAATGAGCGAAGATGAATTAGGTGCCCTGGTGCCTGAAATGAACCTGTCAACTCCAGCGATGCGGTTCCAAGCAACATGACCGTCTCGAGGGGACCGCTGGACGCTGACACGTTCGGGGGGCGCGTGCGCCCGTCCAGCCACGTGTCATATTACGGGCGTGTTTTGATCCCTCCACTAAGCGCCTGTGGATTGCAAATGTCATGTGGCGGGTCGAAGGCTCATTTATCCGGGCCATTGCGTCCATGATCCGCTCAATGCCGGTGTGCCACCATTTCTCGGGGTCATGAAAATAATGCACCCTACAGAGGAAGAATCCTTCAAGGAAAAAACTCGTAGCCTCCCCAAGCCCGATGAACGCTTTTTTTTTCCATGCTGCGGACATTCCGCCGCACGTTCGAACTTTGAAGCATTTTAGGATCAGGGGTGGAAATTTAGGTAATTCCCACCCTTCCCGTTGTGTGCGTTGCGTTGCAATTCCCGAGAGGAGATAACTCACTGTAACAGAGGGGTACGCTTGCTTCACGCCGCTAGTTGATTAGTGTCAGTTGTTTTACCGACAGTACTATGTGTACACCGGCTTGCCCTATTATGCGCATCCCGCTCTGCGGGTGGGTGTGGCCGGAGAGGGTCCGTCGAATCGAAGAAAGGATAAAAAAAGGCAAGCGCCCAGCGTAGGAGCAACCATCATCACAAAATCTGAAGTCAGAATAGCAGACGTGCTCAGACGCATCCGTGTGACCAAAATGCACGATATGAAGGTCCACCTGTAACCGGGAGCTATAAGAAATACGTTCCGCAGAAGATATTACGGGTTTCGATTAGCGATGTGCACGCGCCACCGTTGCGGGGGGGACGAGACCCGTCAGTGTTCATAGAACATTTCCTCGCGAAGTACGGTTGAGGCGACGAGCGGCAGTATCCCCTTATTGCTACCGCGTACACATACACGAGATACAAGGCGAATAGCTCCTCTCTACATGTACTGACCCCCAACACATACTCTGAACTTGATACAGAAGGGTACGAATGTTTTCGTGGAAGATCGCCTGTACATATACGCCATCGGGGCTGTGGAGGATATAAGGCACAACCTGGCCTACGACCCTCAATGGGGAGAAGAGGCCTTAGAGGTCGCCGTATAAATGATTTGATCAAGATATGGGGTGGCTTCCGACAGCTAGACGAATCTAGTAAAGCGCTGATGGGTGAGAACAAGGTTTCCACTTGAGAGTGCGCAGAACCCTTGACATACTTGTCCGGGTCCATGTGCGAGCTAATGTGGTTACCCTCGGACCTTCTCGTGTAGATCAACAGGAAGTGCAATTACGCTCCGACTGCAGGGAGCGCAAAGATCTACAGCTCTTAGCGCGGATCGGATCCACGACTGTAGTAATGTGCGTAATAGAGAGATCTAGAAGTCCGGCCTTTTTGTTAGCCAGATGGAAGGAAGCATAGTGGCAACCGCCGAGACGAGATACTGTAACGCTCATCACAGTGCATCCAAAAATTGCCGTGATCCGCAAGATAACACAAAGGAGGCGTTACTTGTGGCGTACGCCCCAACACAGTGGCTTGATCACTGGCACGAGGTTAGTAGAGCTTAGCGTTCACTTCACTTGAAAAGGGAACAAGCGCCTATAAAAGAAGCGCCTGAGAGAACGTAAGCGCCAAAGCGTTCCTTTTTTTTCCGTGGTCGTTGCTGATGTTCCGTACACGTAATAGACGCAAACAATCAACCCTGAAGGCACAATTGTACGGTAAAGGTATGGTGGGGGAGGTTGTGAGGGAACTTATGATGGGTTATCAAGGCAACTTCATCGAAAGAAAAGATAGAATATCGAATTCCTGTCCGAATGAGTCCAGTCATTAATCTCTCAGCGCCGCACGGCCGCAGCCTTCTTGCTCATCGGAGAACCAGATCTGATTCGCGGACCCGTCTAATAAGAACCGTGATAATCGAATCGTCCACGGGTACAGTAAGGGCACGAGCGCCGCGGCATCAAGTAAGGAGCAGGTGGAACACTTACGACGCTAAAATTGGATAACATGGCCGCAGCAGGCATTGGAACTGCTTGCCTGTGGACCTTACACCAGTCATAAAGTTGATGATGAACCAGAGAATGAGGGATCTTGTTGAATTACACTCAGCCTTTTTAAATAATTTTGAGCTTTTGAACTTATGTGACACTTGATGCCAAGAATTACAGAATTAAATTGGGTGGCACAGGGGGCGTTCAATTTGAACCAGTTGATCAGGGTTAGATGATAAGCCATCGAAGGTTGGTCATAGTTCAACAGCGACTTGGAATGGATACGTCGATCATAAGTCAAACTGCCATTCAAAGATGGCCGTGAGCAAGGTCATGAGGTCCATTCATTTATTCAGACTGACCAAGGACAAGAAATGCAAAGCATGCGGTAAATTAAGACACAAGTAAATGAAAGCAGTACTTGGAGTACATACCACGAGCAGTGGATAGATGGATGAGGTGTCGGAGCAGCCATTCAGTGAGACCGAACTTGAAGGTCACCGTCATCGAAAATTCGAAAATGACCCCGAACAAACACGAACACGCATTCACTCACGTGACGGAGTTGTCACGTGCGAAGAGGGGTCGCGTCGCGTTTAATTATTAATATTGGTGGCATCCTTCACGGCGCGCGTACTGGCGACTATTCGCCTCACTATCCTACACAAAAATTATCTTGCGTCCTTTCACTCAAACTCGACCCCAACAGAATGTCCTTGTTTGACGGAGTCACGTTCTTCTGCACGTCCACTCTTTCAGACAAGCGGAAGACTGATCTTACCCTCCTCTTGGAGCATAATGGCGCGCGATCCGTACTTCTAGGGGAAGCGACGCATATAATCACGCTCTCTCTCGACTATGAAGGACAAGATGGTACGAAAGAAGGGTCGGTTACGGTCACAGTATGTCTCTCCTGGGCTCGGAGCCATGCATGTGTTAACCGTTTGTTAACCCTCCAGGATTCCTGGGTCGACCGATCGTTGATCCTTGGAAGGATTCAGCTGTATGTGAATGGTCTTGCTATTGAGTACTGCGTTTGATTATTACTCCAGGGTACAACACTTCTCCCCTGACCCCGCCATGCTGTTCTCAGGTGTTGTAGCGTGCGCAACCGATGTACGTTCTCCCCATAGTTCCTTCTTTCACGCACTTCATATCACTTTCTGTATTTTCTAGCTTGTGCCGTCTGATATAGAAGTCCTTTCTGCTGGAATCACCGCGCTTGGAGGGCAGTGGCGCGCTGGACTCACTCGTGATGTGACGCACCTCTTCGCTGTTAGTCCCGGATCAGAGAAGTATCAGACGGCCTTACGCTATCAGAAAGAAACGCAGGTCAAAGTGCTTGTTCCGCACTGGTTCGATGATTCCGTACGACTCGGCATCCGCGGTCTCTCCGCTGCCGCGTATGAGTGGCCTGAACCCACAATTCTTAATTTCGGGAAGCCAAGTCCCGGGACGGCTGAAGTGGGGGATAGCTTATTGCGGCCGCAGAGTAAATTGTCTCAAGATAAGAAAGCCTTGTACAAAGCCGCGCTTATGACACCCGAGCAAGAAGAGAAACTGGGCCAAGCGGAGGCGCGGGATATCTGGGGTGGTAGGCGCATATTACTCAGCCTCGACCTCGAGCTTTCGGATAGTCGTCGGAAAGCCATAGAGGCTGGTATTGCCCGCTCTGGTGGAGTCGTCATCGATCATGATGCTCAGCGCGTGGACGCGGAGTGCGAATTCGACGTTCTGATTGCACGATATCGCTGGGGACCTCTCTATGTGCAGGTGACTACCCTTTTCATCGACGTGGCTTTGATCCGTGCTTTCCTTAGTTGACTTTACCCATAGGGTGTAAATGGGCGGAATTTCATCGGCTCACTTACATGGCTGTTTCATGTAGAGTCTACGGGGACCATTGGTACACCCACGGCCCAGTTACTCCATTACCCAATCCCTAAGAAACCCATCGAGGGTTTTTCTGCCCACGTGCGTGTCGTTTATAATCAAATTCAAATGGCAGTACTGATTACGCGGCGCAGGAGATCACTGTGACGAATTACACCGGCGACGCTCGCGATTACCTGAAAAAACTTATTGGGCTTATGGGCGCCACCTTTACGCCAAGCATGTCAGGGAAAAATACGGTGCTCATAGCTGCATAGTACGTCTATCCTAATGTGCAGTTTACATGATTCTTCTGTTGACTTTGTCTTCGCTGTGGTCCTGTAGCATTTCTGGAAATAAGGCGACTAAAGCTCGCAACTGGTCCATCCCAGTCGTCAATCACACATGGCTAGAGGATTGCTTTATTCAATGGAGAAACCTGTCCGTTGGACTCGAGAAATATGTCGTTTTCCCACCTGGTCTTGATTTTTCCGACAATCTCGGCGAGCGCGGCATTCAACGTGAGGCTATCCTCGAGTCACTTCCGGATCTCAGAGCAGAAATGGCGCTTTCTCAAGATAAAGAAATCCCTGTAGGAACCGATTCGGACCATCGCAATGGAGAGAAACCGTCTCAGATGGGCATGAAACTACTTAGCGCTCGTAGGGCCAAAGAAACGAAGGGCACAACGGACAGACCCAGAACTGAACATTCAATGAACATTGACGCACGATCTGAGCCCACAGGTGCTCAAGACGCGGGGGGAGATCATATGCAGGTCAATGAGCCGGCAGCGTCCCGTGGATCAGTACAAACTCCTAAATCTAAGATCAGAAGACCTTCTGGACGTGCGAGTGAGGGCTCTTCTTCCTCGCGACAAGCTACCCACCCACCCCAGCAATCACCCGAAGGTCCCTCCTCGACTAGAAAGCGCAGACGCAGAGCCGACCGAGAGACGTCTGAGGAGGATATACCGTCGCCACCAAAAAAAATGTCAGCGTACGTCAGGTCGGTTCCAACTGCAACAGGCTCTTTTGTCAGGAGTCCGTCGAAGGCTCCCCGACAGAAGTCGCCATCAAAGTCCCTCACAACGTCCCCGCTTCCCAGGATGGATTCGGTCCTCATGCCGCCTATAGGGACAGGCGAGGCGTCAACCCACCAGAAGTCTCCGCGGCAGTCGTCGGCGACGAAGGCGAAGGCGAAGACCAGCCCAGTGAAAATCAAATCCAGAAGTGGCCGTGTCCTTCGCTCGGAATCCATTTCCGGAGAACACAGCGACCCCCCTCTTCCCTTGTCATCTTTCATTGCTGACACGACTACGGATCGTGAAGAGGGTCCATCAGCAAAACGAACATCACGCCGCAGCGCAGCCAACAAGGCCTCACAGCGGTTAAGGGAAGAAGTGATGCCGGACGTCGTCAATTTCGAGAAGGAGATGCGGCGCGGTCAGGTGCGAGGAGCCGATTTCTCCCCCAAAAATGAGCGTGAGCGGAGGCAGGAAAAGACAAAAGCGGGTTTATTGGCGAAGCCGTTGGGCAAGGGTCGAAAGCGCCCATCAATCCAGCATGCTGCTGCAATGGAAGAAGACGTGCTTTCTGATGACGAACACAAGCACGAGCGTGCGCACAAAAAACGACGGCTCAGCCGCACGAGGTCTCCTCATGATCGTTTCGAGGATCATGATGACGATGAGCGTACAGACGTAACCGGAATTAGTTCTCAAGGGGTAGCGGAGATCCCGTCAACCAAGGGTAGGACGGCGAAGGGTACGAAATTGAAGAAGGGAGACTCCCAGTCAGGGCAAGTAGAAATCGAACCCTTTCTTCCTCCATTCGTTTCTCCCCGCTAGCGGCTTCTGACATTTGACATGATAGGACCCACATTGAAAACTCCGTAAGGATCTTGGCTACGCAAGTCACACTGAACGAAAGCGAAGAAAAGGTACGGCGGATAGTCTAAGCTCTCCTTGTGAATCCCTCGATACCCGTCTTTCTTTTTTAACCGCCTCTATCCTGCCCAGGCGTTGGTCAAGCTGGGTGCCAGGGTCGGCGTTAGACCCGATGAATGCACACACCTGGTCGTCAAAACCCTCGCACGCACCGAAAAACTCCTCTGCGCGATGGCGGTGGCCCCGGCCGTGGTAACAGAACGATGGGTACGCGATTCCATTGCAGCCAAACAATTACTCCGTACGTGGCTGCTTTACTTCCTTCCTACTCCGCTATAATCGGCGCACAAAGCCACTCATAAGTATATGCTTGCGGACCCTGTCCATGAGAAGAAGTGGAAGTTCAACCTCGTCGACGCGCTGAACCGTGCCAAACAGAACAAAGGCCAACTATTTGCCAGAAAAACGTTCTACGTGACGAACAAGGTGCCACTGGATAGGAAACTGCTCAAGAATGTCGTATCAGCGCATGGGGGACAGGTGAGCTGGTCTCCAAGTTCACGCAAGCTCTGCCGCCACTACAGTGCATGACTGACGACGGACCACTCCTCCCCCCATAGTTACGCCTACAGAATCCTACAGTCCGTGCTCTGAGTGGCAAGGGGTCGTCATCAGGTCATAACCACTATGTGGTTTCTTGTCCAGAGGATGCCTCCATATGGCGGCCTTTCGCCGAAGCAGGACATCCCGTATATTCACAGGAACTTATCCTCAGCGCGGCTCTCACGCAGGATATTCGTTTGAAGGCCGAAGATGTCCGAATTGACACGCGGCGATAAAAAAAGCACTACGGTGTATCGTCGAATCGGAGTGCGCGGCTATAAAGTTTCCACTAACTCAATCAATCCCTGGTTTAAGTTAAGTTTGGGTTTAGCTTGACGTGGCGCCTGGTTGTCAGGGAATTAAACAATTTATATTAATCAATCACCGCATTTAGCCCACAAACTCCCGATCTGTTCTCTGGGGCATTTGTAATTGGTTTTTATCTTGTCTTGTCAAACAACGGGGGTACGCATTTGATGAGAACTGTACAGGGGGAGCGCTTATTGGCGAAAGGAGCTCACTACCGCTACCAGAAACAGAAAAAAAAACACATTGTGATTTTGTATATTTTGTAACTTACTGGCAGTACAATGACCCATTTTAATTGTAATATTTTTTAATCCCCACAATCGCGGATCATCTATTCAGATTATCAGAAGACCAGACGCTGGACCGCAGAATCAAAGACCCATTTGTTTCCGAGACAGGACGTCTACTCCATCTATGGGTACACGTCCGGGAAACCTTGTTGGTGAATAACGCTCAGAAACTGGATGACACCGAAGGCACCCTCGGAAGAAAAATCTCCGAATGTTTGTCGTGTACGTTGTACACCAGCATCCACGTCGTATCGCCATCATTGACGAGGGCGTACCGTCAGCGCTACCCTCATGACTTGAAAATGAACGGGGCATATGGTGCTGCGGCGCTCGTGCGGGTAAAATAACCCGAATGCGAATGCAAGAGCGAGCGGCGCGGCGCCCGAGCGCATCAGCAAATGAACATGTCCGAAAGGCGCATCGTGGCCTACGTTTACCGTGCTTTTTTTTTTCTTTGGTTTCCATCGGCAAGAGACAAGTTCCTCTGATTCATATTGTTGGGGTACCAGTCACACCTCGATGACCCTTCGGCGACTGGGAAGGAAAGCTGTTTGGGACACGTATGTATGCGGTGAAAAAAGGGGGTTGGGCTTTGAGTGGGAGCGCGCCTATACAGGGAAGGCGGTGGATTCTCCCGAATAAGTTAAGAGCAGACGTTCGGTGTTAGCACGGGAGTGACCAAGACGTCCCTTTCCGCGCATGAATTGACGGCCAAACACAAGACTCGCGCTCATACGACAATTCAAGAACGAGTGCGCGCACAGACCATGCCGTTCGGACCTTTACAGTGAGCGTGTATTGAAAGGGGACATCTCGAGTCAACGGAACTGACTCGACTGAGGAGCGCACGGGGGAAAAGGGCCCAGTACGGGTGTAGATGTAGCGCACTGCCATGGCTGCGCGCGTGGCGTGCGTGGCACGGTCCCATCTGTACGATTCCTGAGAAATGGCACCGCGGTCGTTAGTCGCGGGAGAATGACGTGAATGCGGGAAGTTGTGTTCACCGATTATAGAGCTGGTCGGTGATACTACCTGCAGAATGAAAGAATTACATCAGTTGCAAGCACTGAACCCAACTAGATAGAAACATCTCACCAAAGCTGAGAGCTGAGAGCGGTCTACTCCCACCATCGGAATTCGGAAGCGTTGTAAATGGAATACCTATCCTAAATGCTCCGGTACGAATACGCCCATTCACTCCAGCTCTCACCCAGTTTACAGCGAAGCATAGAACAAGATATGAAGAACAGGTGCTTCCCGGCAGTTCGTGGACAAGCCACTCCCAGATTTGCCGTGTGGTGTCGGGCGTGTTGAGCTCCGTACGACCTTCGTTGTATAATACGTCGCATTCATTCCGATCATCTGTAAAGACAAGGCGCGGAGCTCTGCAGAGAAAAAGTGGTGAGGAAGTGTGGTCAAGGGGCATAGTGGAGAAGCGAGTAATCCATTAACAGTAAACGCGGTTCAGAGACGGTCGCAAGAACCGCCAATGAAGAGGCCCGTCGAACGGAGGCCGTTCTTTGTTTCAAAGTCAATAACGACTCATGTAAACAAGGTCGCTTACTTACCAATGATCATTGCAGAAAAACTTTGGTTCATTCATATGTAGTCAAAGTCCAGAGAATCCGATGTGCCGAGCGAAGTCCAGGTTCACTCGCAGGGCTTCTCTCGAACAATGTCGAATGGTCGGAAGTCTTACAGTTCAATTCCGCGAGTATAGGGACCGCAGTGACCGTGCATATGGCCGTTCTTGGGTAGCGTTCTTTGTCCATCGCATTCGCAGCAAGGGCAGCGTAGTCATAAACAATGAATATCTATCACACAGATGCGACAATGTCCCTACAATCGTGTACATGATCGAGTACAGTGCTGATCATTTGTCCTCTGTAATGACTTGTTAGCATCACATGTCTACGGCCATATAAGAACCAGTTTACAGTAACTGACCTGGTGACGATAATATCAAGTTTGGCTGGGTCACAGGGTCGACTGTAAAAGCTCTGTAAACACGATTCGACTCCAACTCATTCTACGTTACTGCGCATGGTGTGCTCAGTAGTTAGTGAAAGCAAGCCTAGTGGATAAAGCCGTTTTCGGGGATATTCACTGCATGCACGCAGCGTCCAATCGCTCCACCTCATAAATGGGGCCAAAGCCGGCCGGATGGCCAGGCCGACTGCTTAACCGTATCGTTAAATGACGTTTTTCGGGTTCCAGCCTGAAAAGAAGGACAGGACTAGCGTGCCATCGATTATGCAGTGGATTAATCCAACAATGGAGGCGACGTGAGGATAACGTCAAACTTTGCAGTGCTAGGCATAGCTCGGCACGGTCAGGGAAGAGCATAAAGAAGGTAGGTGTAATGCGAAACTGGATAGGAAGACGCCGTGAGATTAGTAGATAAAACGCAACGGTGTTCGAGGTAGAAGGGTTGGCATCCGTAACTACATAGCGGAAATGAAAGAACGTTTTCATATAAACGGTCTGCTTCATCTCTCAACTCACTACGTCTCGACGGAAGTCACTAGACGACTTGACCCAAACCACAGATGATGGTGGTGTCGAACGGAAGCGCAGACGGAGGGTAAATAAAAGAAACGTCAATGAGGCGTATGTAATGCAATTGTCACCTGTACCTGTGAGTATCCATCCTTGAAAACTAAACGAGTACCCCCGAATACCAAACTCGGATCGCGCCTTCCACTCCGAGACGCGGGGATCGGCGCTGAGGACCATGACGTCAGATGTGTGAATGGGACCAAACTGGGATCGGATCGGCGTGTGCTCCAGAGAGCGAACAAGGGGTTCATGTTAAATTTCAGGCCAGGTCCAAGTCGGCATCATCATGTGTGAGTAGCGTGCCCCGGAACGCCACGGGGGGCCTAGTGTTTCTGGCCTCGGAAAGTAATTGTTGACTGGGAGCTGAGCTGACTTGATATGTCAAAAACGTTAACATGCATCCTCAAAGACTGCCTCGCCTCAGGAAAGGACAGATACATGTACGGAACAGACATACTCACCGAGAAGCAGGCTCATATGTGATTAGAACGGTCAGATTGAGGATAACCGGCAACCTTCCAAACTTGTTGCACGGAGGTTCAGCAAGATTGACTTACGCTGTTAACCCATTACCATTCTCTCTGAGAAAATCCAAATCAAGGGCGTAGCCTACAGCAATGAAAACAACGGAAAGGAAATTGAGGCGTTTCGGCGAAAGGATGGCCAGAAAAAGGAGCAGACCTGGACAATCGGCGAAAACTTGCGTGCACACCGCGGATCCTGTCAAGAAGCTTCCAGATAATACAACCCTCACCCTAGCAGTACAGTATCGTGCCGATCTGAGCAGGACCGCCACGACAAGGAACGGAATTGAGCTACCACCAACGGGGCCTTGGCTGGAGTTTGAGGTGATGGCCGGGCACGATATAAAATTAACTCTGGAGTAGACATATAGAAGAAGTGACATTACCATGTGAAGCGACACCCTTGTCGCACCAGTACTGTTACTGTTATTTCTGGGGCAATGACACCACCATCACCCTCATCATCAACACCACGAAGCACTTGCAGTTCTCCCGTCATCCTCACGCACATCGAGGACGTAAGGTTACTTGCAGCCATTGTCAAGTTTTAATAAGAGCTTCCGAGTTGGCATTACTGTCGCAAAAATGAAAAGGCTGATGGCGTGGCGGCGACCAACTGAAGCCTGAAGGCGATTTAAGATTGGGTTAGACAGGAGAAATTGTCGAGCGCTCATCCAGGACACTTCCATGAGTTCGATTGATTTCAATTGATAAATACATGGTCATAATCGACAGGAAGGATGGCAAGTGGCAAGGGGGATTCCGAGTCGGTTTCTCGAAAACCAAACTTGACGGGAGTCACGTGCCATCCCGGCCTATGGAAAAATCCCACTCGGCATTCTCGGAGACGGCGTTTTGTCTCAAGCGCAGGTTATGTCACAAACCCCATATGAGAGCGCAGGCCCAAGGATGAAGTGCCTGCCACAGTTGGGAATATGTATGGCGGACTTGAAATGTAATTTTTTTTGCGGTTGGGAATACCGCACATGGATTCCGCTTCAGTGGCGGACGAATTAGAGTGACGGTTATAACTGGGTAAGAACCTAGGTCTCCCGATTAACCTGAAGACTTGGGGTGCTGCTCGGGTCACGTTTCTGCTTAGTGCTGTGGTGTCAGACCAGTGAGAATTACCGCTAACCTGAGGAACAGCAATCGATTATCAGCCATGCAGGGGATTGACAGTACGACGAAAACTAGAATAACCGAATATATACCCCAGCCATGTAGTACTTCAGGTCTGTACAGACGTAGAAATATAATCATCAATGCGAGGAGCCATCTCAACTAGCTCTTCTCAAGAATAACGTACACAATACCGTGACAGTGAGGGTTAAAACACCATTTAACCCAGCAAAAACATCCAGAAGTCATCAGCGGCGATGTTCAAAAGCAGGTGCACCGGTAATCAGCTCCGTACCTCAGCTCCGTACCTCTTGCTCACCTTCTGAAGCGACCGAGTCCCACTCGATCTCATTTATTCCATCTCACTTGCATCCTCCTTATGGGTCCCTATATAAGTGCCAAAGTGAATATACAGTAGCTTATCGTGACCGCCTACATACATCGCGATTCAAATCTCCGGAAGTA
Organism: Russula lepida; assembly: GCA_003316425.1. NCBI lineage: Eukaryota > Fungi > Basidiomycota > Agaricomycetes > Russulales > Russulaceae > Russula > Russula lepida. Next base: position 31,498 of record QFEZ01000597.1, on the reverse strand, counting down.
CTTTTGAATACAAAAACGTCAAGGACTGCAGTATGGATCAAAATGTTCATGCCCTCGGCGACCTCATATCTCGGTCTTCGCAACGCGGCCGCATTGTCAGGGTGATCCGTGATGAATACCGTACATGGCACCACCTTCGGGCGTTTTGAAACAGCTCTAGGAGATACTGTACTTTTTCATTTGTTCGAGGTCTTTCATCACAGATCCTCGTGGAATGGCTAAGGGTGATGGTCGCCTGGGTTGTAATGATATCTTTATCTCTGCAGATGATGGCCGCTTCCAAAAGCGGGGACTCGGAAAGATCGCGGCGCCGGAATTCTCCCACTCGACTGGTCGAAGACGGAACCGTGACCGTTCCATCTGTTCGGTGGTGGAAGTCCACTGGCCTGTTCGCATTCGCAAGAGGAGAGCCAGATATAGAACATATTCTCGGATATGTAGCGGAACGTTCCTCGGAATCGAAAACGGCCGCTCGCCTTGACATAGAACCATACTCGTCTAGCTTCATCGAGTTTGGTGACTGCTTCCTCGACCAGACCACACAGGTATGACATTTCTAGTCGCGGAAAATATGACTTCCTCTAGCCATTGTCTAGAGAGATGGTAAAGAGCGAGTGAAAAGCGACTTCTGATTTTGCCTCCAGCCTGAGCGTCATTAGGTAAACACGCTGCACTGCTATCCATTCCTGGCAGCATCACCGTGACCAACTTCCAAACAACGAGAAACCGCATCTCACAATCCATCAATCCTACTGCACTCGCACTTTAAATCCTACCAACCACCTCTGCTCTCCGACGAGCTTGCACAAACG
>QFEZ01000597.1:6140-30339 GCA_003316425.1 Russula lepida | reverse complement strand
CTGGGGCATAGTAACTATAATTGCCTGCTTGGCCAGTTAACTGGACGACTTGAGTAACATTGTCGCCGTCACCAGTGATGCCATTGGACCACCAAAGAAGGACGTGGCGATCACCGATTCCGCTGTATGTCTGTCCTGCAGCCTGGAGGAATACATCTTTCACCCTCTCGTCATCAGGGTAATCCTCATATACACTATTAATGAAGCGAGGAATGGCAGACATTGCTAATTGGATTCACGTTAGAAAGCTTGTGAAGAGGGGAGAGGCGGACATACTATGAGTAGTTTGATTTTTCAAAAACGACGCACTCACTCTTCCGAATACCTAGAGATGGATTATCGGAATGCGCAGTTGAATCTTGGGATGTGTCGCAAATGTACTCGACTTCAATTTATGCGCTTTCCTGTTATTGTTTACAAATTCGTCAGGATGCCAAGACAACTGTATGTTACCTCCACCATTGTTTTCCAAATTCATCATGCGCAGTCTTGTTCTACAAATCGGAAGCCCGGGCCTGTTTCGTGTTCCTAGGTTATGATTGTATTCCGCAGGTCTGGAACTCGTGGCGTTTTTATCGTTACTGTACCCGTTCCTCCAGGCAACAAGTGGTCGGATTTCTAGCTCTCGTGGCCCGCCGCTTATTGTTATTGGCACTCTTCCCGTTCGGAAACCACTTCAGGTTGTTAAGCATACTAGTTCCGTAATCTTGTCATTATTGTGAGAATAATCCCGTGGTGATTTTGTTATTGTTGTTCTTGCAACGGATTACCCAAAAGGACTTGCGTTTCAGAATTCTCTACTACAGTACAATAAAACTAGAGCTCAGGAAATCTCAGTCACCCACCACGGAAATCGTATCTCTCCATCGAGGTTGGTCTGCAAAAAGTGGCATTAATAGTTGCTTAACAAAAAGAGATCGGGACGACCACACCTTTAGCATCGTCGGAACGTATAGGCCAAGATATCCATCAACTGCCTGACGACATCGATCTCGGTTTGGCGACGTTGAGTAGGGAAAATGCGGCGAAGAACGTAATTCCAAGGTTCGGTCATGAAAGCGGGGTCATGCATCCGGCAGTACTCCCAATATTCCGGGTAAAAACCAGCAGTCGACCAATCCAGGATAGCCGAGACGTTCGAGCCACTGACTAAGATATTCTTCGGCAATAAATCACCATGGGCGAATCGGATGGCGGCGTTGCGGGGTAGTCGGGCAAGAACTGACTCCGTAAACTCTTCGGTACAGAACAGCATTAGAACCTGGCGATATTGGTCAATAAATTCCCCAACACTTTTGAAAGGATGTTTGGGGCCGAGGTGCGAGGGAAAGAAGAAATTACGATAGGGACCACCAGTGACAGATCCAAGTGTCTTCGACCTGACCGTCCCCATATGGGTGAGGATCGACTTCAACTGCTCCGCAACATGATCGAGCTCCTCCGTCGACATGGTGTGAATGACTTTGTGCAAAGGTGTGCCAGGCAATTTTTCCATGCAAATATACCAGACGCGAGATCGGCGGGTCCCAGGAAGTGAAGTACCTGATTTGCGGTGGAGTGGAGGGTGGTGAAGCACATTGGGGGCAGGCAGGGAGAGCTCATTACGAGCAAAGTATAGAGCGTGAACTCCTTCCGCATGATCCCCCCCTCTATATTTGATGGCAACGCCAGGAGCGGAGCAAACAACCCTACAAGATTCGGTCTCATGGATCACATCTGGCAACGAGTCTAAGTCCTGAGGCGATTTTGGTAACCACAGATCATGCGAACTTCTCCTATAGCGAAAAGGCACACGATATGACGTTAAAATGAAACGCAACTCGAACGGAAAGAAACCTACATGTTGGGGAGAGTGGAGTTAGCAGTCACAAAGGTGGCAAACCTAGCGGTATTTGAATTGATACTTAGTTGGTTTCAATCTCCGAATGAAGGACGATTTGTTCCGCCGATTTGTTAGTTTTATTTAGATAAGTTTTTTCCCTATGGGAATTGCCGTTCGAGCGAGTCATCCCTTTCGAATTGCTTATTCTCGCTTATTTTTGGGCTCGCACTCCAGAAACTCGTCAACTTGTGCTCACGTACCAATGTCATCGAAGATATCCGAAGTCGACACGGTGCGCGGTTGCAAGCGACTCAATCAATTGCCATCTCAAGTTATGTGGCGCTTGGTTGTGAGTGACAATTATCACCACAGGGGAGCGCCTGTCAGTGAATGGAGCTAGCTGTCCAAGCCTTGAAGATCAAAAAAATGCTTTTGTGACTTTGTGTAGGGTACAAACAACGACACTTCTGACTGTACAACAATGTTCTTAACCCCACGAAATCGCGGATCGACCATTCAGATCGACCGAGAGACCAGAGACGACCAGACGCTGGACAGTGGAATCAAATACCCATTTCCGGGTTGAAACGACCACTCCATCCATGCGAACACGTTTGGGGGCCCTGTCGATACCCAGAATTGTGATAACACTCAGAGGTTGGACGACCTTAAAAAGACCCTCCCCTGAGGTAAACATATCTAGGTTTTTATCGTGCGCGTTGAAGACCAGCGTCCGACTCTGTGTCGTCTCCGTCTCGCCATCGTCGACGATCGTGGTACCGTACGCGTTACCCTCACGACTCAGGGAAACGAGTAGGGCATAGGGCATCGCTGCGCTCGCACGGGTCGTATATCCCGGCTGCGAGTGTAAGAGCAACGCGGCACCCGAGCGGATGAGAACGGGTATGTGTCCGAGAGGCGCATCGAGGTCTACTACGGCGGACTTTGATCCATTTTCACCGGTAGAAACCGAGTTCCTCTGATTTACGATGGCATGGGTGTACCAATCTCGCCAGATGACCTGTGCACCGCCGGGAAGGATACCTGTTTCACGCGTGCACGCGTAAGAAAATTGAGTTTGGATGGAAACGTGGTCATATAATGAAAGGGAGCTATAGGGACTCACCTGAAACAGAGGTGACGTTCGGTGTAAGCACGGGGGTGACCAAGATGTCACTTCCGAGCATGAACTGGCGGTCAACCGCAAGTAACTCCGGCTCTTGCGGGAATTCGAAAAAGAGTGCGCGTATGGGTGGCGTTCCAAACAGTGACGCATTTGAAAAGAGTGTGTACTAAGAAGGGTACGTCGTGTCAACGAGACTGAGGTAATAGGCAGCCTAGCAAGCAGGGGAAGGAACGTGCCCAGTACGGGAGTAAGGCGTAGCGCACTGCGGTGGCTGCGCGAGTAGCGTGCGCGACGCTATCCCATCTGTATGGTTCTTGAGGAATCGCGCCGCGGATGTTGTGGTTACGGAAGAAGGGTGTGAATGCGGCGAGTTGCATCCACCGATTACAGAGCTCCTCGTTGGCATTCCCACCTAGAAAATGAAAAACAAAGATAACGTCAATGCTAAGTATAAAAATAGCTATGTCGAAACTCGCGCACCGAAGCCACAAGCGTCTGCCCCTACCATCGGGATTTGGAAGAGTTGAAACTGTAATACCCCTTGAATGCTATGGTACAAGTACGACCACTTGCTAAAGTTGTCTCCCAGCTTACGGTGGAGCAATAAATTAGACTTGGGTCGCCCAGTTATCAGGAAGATATAACCCACCCAATGGCCTGTCCATGTTCCCGAACCAGCGAATGTAGAACGGGAGATTAGGAACGGGCGCTTCCCTGGGTGCAGTTCGCGTACTGCTTGGTTGGCAGCACGTGACATTAGGTGGCCAAACAAATTGTGCATATCGAGCTCTGTACGACCACCGTAGTGTGTTGCGTTCGTTGCCACCGTCCGTAAAGATAAATCACCTAGCGCTGTAGAACAAAACATAAGAGATGCTACTCAAAGGGCAGGTTGCTAGGAGACGTTTACCATTGTGGATAGAATACAGTGGCCCAGAAGTCTCAAGTCTCAGAGAGAGCGCCTCATTTTTCTTGCTCGGGTTGTTTTCTAACATCTGAACCCCTGCACCGTAAGTAAGCAATCCATTAACAGTGATATTCCCACTCGGCCCAGAAATTGTCGCGTTGTACCTGCAGTCGATCAACAACACGGGAGTGACAGCACAAGATTTGTCACATACCCTTCTGGATATTCCGTAACAAGATTTCCCGGATCCCCTGGAAGAATTATGGAGGGAGAAGTAATGGGTCGACCGTTGACCGGAGGACTTTTGTTTCAAGTCTCAAGTCAACAACGGCCACGAGGGTTAGAAAACAACGGTTGCTTCACTCACCAGTGGCCATCACAGAAAGATGCCGGTTCGTTCATATCCAACCAAAGACCGGAGAACTCGACGCCAAGTGTGGTCCAGTTGAGTAAGGCCTCCTTCCACCACAGTTGCACGTTGGGCTGAAGCCAATCCGGAAAAACCTAGCAAGGCTGTGATTAGTCGGTACGGGTAGAAGGTGTCCCTCTGGCCTACAGTGTGCCCTGGCCAGACTTGCCCTATGAATATCGATTGATCAGGGTTGCGGATGAATACATCCCTAGATGGATAAATGAATGAGGTCTGTCTCGAACGACAGTGCAGAGGAGCAAGTTTCGAGCTTACAGTTCAATCCCGCGAGTGTAAGGATCGTACTACATACGGATGTGCTTGACTAATATCAGTCGCAGAGAAGAAGACAGGGACCTACCACGTCCGTCGCATTCGCAACAAGGGCAGCAGAGCCATGAACAATGGGAATGTCTACCATGTGGATGAGGATATTTCTTACGAGCGCGTGTAAGATTGCCTACAATGCTGTCCATTTACTCTCTGAAGTGGCTCGTCATTATCACACGCGTCTGATATCAAAAAAGAACAGTCAACTAACCAAGCTCCTGATGAAATCACGCATTTCATTGGCGGGGAACGCCACAGGGTCGACCGTGAAGTCCCTGTAATCATGGTACAACTCCAAGTCATTCCATATAACTGAGTAAGTAGTCAGAGCATGCATGCAAGCCCAGCGGATAAAGTGGGGTTTTCTTTTCGAAAATGAACGAACCTTCTAGGGGAACATTCGCCGCACGCATGGCATCCACCTGCTCTTTCGTATCGGAAAGGCTTGCATAGCCCCACCTACATAGGTGGAAGCCAAAGCCCCAGTTTGGCAGCCGGGAGGGAAAGCCGACCACTTGACCGTACTGTTCAATGACGCTCTTCGGGTCTGGGCCCGAGAAAAAGTACAGATCGAGCGTGCCACCGATGTTACGATACTGGATTAGAGACTGATTCGAGGAAGGTGGTGACGCGAGGATGATGTCCGACCCCGCAGCGCTGGGGCACGACACAGCACGGTTAGGGAAAGAAAGAACGAAGAGATGGCGCGCACCTGGAGAGGAAGACACCGTGAGATTCGAAAGTGCTCATGGATGGAACCCAGCGATGTTCGAGATAAACGGGATGCGAGCCGTAACTAGATAGCGTAATATGTAACGTGAGACTGGGGTATGATACGGAAATGAAAGAACGGACATGTTTTCGTCTAAGGGGTTTGGTTCGTCTCGGTTCCACATTGTCTGCATTGTGCCATTCAGTACGTCCCGGCGGAAGCCACTAGAGGCGACGACTTCGCCCAAACCATAGATGTTAGTGTCGAATGGAAGCGCGGACGTGAGCTAAGAACAAGCGAACGTCAATCAAGCGTGTGTCATTCGATCGACGTTTGCGGGCCGTAGGTTACCTGCAAATAACTGTCCTCGAAAACTAAAGGGAAACCGTCGAATACCAAACTCGAATCACCCTTCCCGCCTCCACTCGGAAACGCAGGGATCGGCGCTGAAGGCAATGACGTCAGGCGCGTGTCAAAAATGGGGGTCGAACCGGGGTCGGATCGGCGTGTGATCCAGAATGCGAAGGGCGACGCTTCATAATTGAATTGCAGGTCCGAGTCGGCATCATCATGTGCCAGTGCGCCTCTTAGATTTTCTGACTTTGGCGGGTCAAAGAATCCCGACGGCAAAACGAATTGCTTGGCCGACTTGTCAAAAATGTTGACATGCAACCTCAAGGACGGCCTAGCTTCAGCAAAGGGTAAATTCAAGCGGGCAACACGCACATGCTCACCGAGAAGTAGTGTCATAAGTGACCTGAATGGTCAGATTGAGGATATCCTTTCCAAACGCGTTGCACGGAGGTCCAGCAAGATTGAGTTGCGCCGTGAGCCCATTTCGGTTCTCTCTGAGTGAATTCAGATCAAGGGCGTAACCTACAGTAGAAGAAGGTGGTAGGGAACGAAGACGAAATTCAGTTGCGATTTCCCCCCCCCTCGGGGAAAAGACGGCCAGAAGGAACAGACCTGGACAATTGGCGACACTTGTCATGTATTTCTCCGCATGTCCACCGCGGATCCTCTCAAGAAGCTCCGAAATACGACCACCCTGCCAGTGCCAGTACGGGTATGGTGCCGATCTGAGCAAGAGCGCTACGAGGAGGCACAAAACAGCACCACCAAACGCCCTGACCGAGGGGAAGCGCCACCGCACAATACAACCAATTTTTTTTTAACCACTCTGAATGTCAGACGTAGAGCCTGGAAGGAAGGACATTACCATGTGAAGTGATACCCTCGTCGTACTGGTACGGCACTACGACCACCATCGCCACGAAGCACTTGTGGCGCTCCGTCATCATCAGGCTCATCGACGACGTTAGGTTTCTTGCTGCCATCGCCACGTTTCGATTGGAGTTTCCCAGTTGGCATCGCCGTGAAAAAGAAAAAAAAATGGGGAGGGGGTTCGATGGGGCGGTGGACCAAACTGAAATCGGTTAGCGGCCAAGAAAGTCGAGCGCTCAATCTTCATCATTTCCGAGTCAATTGATAAACCGATAAGTACGTGATCACAGAGATTCGTTGGCGCTTACACAACTTGAATTGGCGCCCACTTGGAAAACCTTTTGGGCTGGTTATTGCCAACTTATTCTAGTACTGCATCCCGATGCACTTGCATGGCTTTAGAAGGAGAATTTACTGTAAAAGCTGCATTCCAATGTGATTCCATGTCGCGTTGACTCAACTCGGCCTGGCTCTCAGGCTTCCCAGTTTCCCTGCTCGTACTGTATAATATATCATGATTCATGGATGGTTGCCAAATGGTGCCTCTCAACATATCACCGTATAAGCCCGTGAATTTGAAGGCGTCTACAGAATGTAAACGAGCGATTGTCCCCTTAGGACATTATTTCAGAACGCGAGAAGGAAGAAGGCCTATTCTTCACGAAAAAACTCGGCTGCGCATGCTGTGGACAAATGACAAGGACAAGGATGACAATTATACTTAGTTTCATCTTACTCAGATTATTTATACTACCAAAAGACTTGACGTCTCCACATGAAAAAAGTCTACATCTAGACAAGAGACGACGCAGTCTGGATGCGTATATGTACGGTGTGAAAACAAGCGGAAAAAGAAATAAAATAGCGACATGTCAATGCATATGTATATAATAATATACGACAGGAAAGATGGCAGGCGATGAAAGGAAGGGATGGAGTTAGGACATACATAATACAGATGTCGAAATCAGGGACCGAAAATACCCCAACAATAGACCCAAGAAATGGAAATCCAGAAAAGAAAATAACTTAGAACAAATGAAGGGTGATCAGATCCTGGTGGGAAGTGAGATGGCGCCAGCGGTAGCACCACCACCACCACCACCATTGCTACTCCTACTACGTCTCCTCGCAGCACCCGAAAGCCGGCTGTGCGTTCGAAGCTTGGTCTGTGCCTCTAGCTTGATCCGTTGCTTGCGTATATCATCGTCCTTGATCTTAAATGAGTTGGCTAGTTCGATCAGCATCTCGGGCGAAGATGAGATCAAGAACGGCGGCGGACGCATCAGGATGGTCAATGCCTCGGCCTCTCGGTGTATGCCGAGCAACGTACGATGACAGCATGTCACAATCGCTAGCCCGATACGGAGGAGAAACACCATGCCTAGAGTAGGGGCGGGGAGTATGTTAGTTGTTTCTGCGGACAGAGAAAGAGACACAAGTCGCACGCACCTTCACTCAAAAAGATGTCCCATACTCTTTGAAAGTATTCAGTAGGGAGTGCTCCCACGAAAAGCGACGAAAACCTGTAACCAAATGAATAGTAAATTAAACTCTCCTGAGGAAAAGGGGGAAAATAGACACTGACCATGGTCGACAAACGCGAATGGGCGCAATGGCCATATCCACGAATAATTTTTTCGCGATCGACGGGTCGACCGTTTCCATAGCCTTAGCGAACAACGATGCGTCTATGTCGAGTTGAACGGCATTGGAAGAGAAGTACGGTCGCAGGTGCGTATCCATCAGAGAGATGAAGATCCAAAACGCATCTTCTTCCGGAGACTGGAGGAGCAGCTGGCCAGCGATGAACGTTAAACCTACGACGGACAGACGAGCGAACGGGGTGGGGTCAGTCTTTCCAAATGACATTTACAAAAAAACCACCTTTGGAGTACTGGATGTCCGGTACCATCGTCAAATAAGCCTGCAGAAGCGAGACTAGTGGTCCATTCGGCAGTGACAACCTCGAATCGCCTTCAAAACAAACATGCGCGTCCCTCTGAATCTCCGCAAAAGCCGTCACCTTCTCTCGCTCCCCAAGCTGTGTATACAATCCCTCGATGCGCTTGGCCTTACTGTCTGTGAGGTGCGCCCACACCTGGTACCGTACCGATGCAGGAACACCCTCCTGAAGCAGTTTACGAATCTTCTTGCTCTTCCGCGCTTGCGAAGGGGGAGTCGTAGACAGGAGTGAAATCCATTTCAGTTCGCGCGCACGATGGGCTTCAACTGTCGTACCCACGCTGCTCGCTGCCGACGCTGCTACCGGAGGTAATGACATCCCCGAGGGACTAACAGGCGAGCGTGTATCAGACGTGCCGCCTCCAGATGTTGTGGACATTGCCGGACTATCAATGCGTAAAAACGAAGGCCGACCCTCACTCCCAGAGCTCTTCCCGTTAAGAACCGAATCTTCGCTTACACGTGGGCGCACGTTGGGACGGACGAGCTCAAAATCCGTATCTTTAACCTGCACGGTGTCGGCCTCGTGCAAACCATCATCATCCCGGGCTGACTTTGCGCGGAGCGCAGATAAGGAGATCTTTGAACGAAGTGAGCCACTTCTTCCTAAGAGTTGTGTGCTAGGTGCTGACGTGGATGGAGGCATGGGAACTTGCGTATGCAAGTCGGTGGCGCGTGAGCTCGGGCCCTCGCCGTCCATCACCGTCGAAGTGTTATGCCGTGGCGAGTCTGAGGACTGACGTCGAGGTCGGGACCGTAAGAACGCGGCGTCATTTCCCGGGGCAGTACGGTTCGACAGCGCCTCGCTCTCACTAGCAGAGATCCGAATCGATGGAGGTGGATTTAATATCGCTGCGCTTGGTACAGAAGCCGGGACCCGACTAGACCCGGCGCCGTCTGATTTCGAGACAGAGGACCGCGGAGCTGGTGCCGGTGCCTCGCATTCTTGCTTGGGCGCAGATTTCGGAGTAGCAGAGCGCAGTGAGGGCTCGCTCTTCATTGGCGTCAGCCCACGACGCAGAGTTGGAGACGTCGGAGAGGAGACAGGATGACTCGATGTCGATGGTGATATAGGAGCGCTGGTCGCCATAGACGACGTGGGTCTAGTTGTCGATTGGGACAGGGACAACGGAGACGGGGTATACTGTCGTGACTGGTGAATACGAGCGGTATGTGCAGCAGCGCGTGCAGCAAGTCGATTGACGCGAGAGCTAGAGTTGGATGTCGAATCTGCCGTTGATGAACGTGAGCTTGTCATCGCACCTCGGCTATAAAAATTTGCTCCTTCAGCAAAGGAGGCAGAAACTCAGGTGAGAGAAAATTGGAATGCAGTACGTACCTCTGCTCTTTCGACTGCGTCGTCTCCGGGCCCATAGCAGAGTCAAAACCAGAGAAAGAACGCGAACGAGGGCGCACGACCCCAGCTTTTGGAATAAAGCCTGGCCGAGGGATAACATCCGTAGTCGCTCCCGTGCCCTGACGCTGGCTTGCCTTGCCTGAGAGTGATCGCTGTGTTCCTGGAGTTGGAATTAAAGAGAGAGTATTTTCACTGGAAGTGGAGACGGGCACTGGTGGTGACATAGATGGCTGTGGCGGTACCGTGACAGCGACGGGAGCTGGAGCCGGAGTTGGCGTCGGAACTGTCCGCATTCGGTGTGCCGGGGCATCATTGGGCGTGGGCGGATCAAGTGAAAAATAAATCAACAAGGGCCCAGCGGCCGTGCCCAGATCTTGCGCAGTAGATCCATAAATGGTACAAAGATGCGGAAGTCCGTTCGGGCCAATGCGCATCTGGGCAGCACTCCTCATTGTCTGAATTAGCAAGGTCGATGATGAGACCTGCGCAGACGGCATCGCGCGTCCGTATAATGGGGCCTGCGGTGATGAATTCGGTTTTGGGGCGTTCGGATGCGGGAGGAAGAGGTTGCTGCCAGTGGTTGTTGTCAGCGGTTGTGGTGTATTAGTACTTGTCGGCTCTGCCATCGCCCCAGTTACGGTTCCGGCCCGCGAGGGTATACGAGGGATGGCAGATGTCGGCATTGCAGTGTGCGTTGGGGTCGGCGGGGCGCTGGTCGTCTTTGGTAGTGGCGGTGCTTTTGGAATATATGGAGGAGGTGGCGGAGTCGGATTCATTACAACGAGCGGCGGTATTCCATCACTGCGTTTCTTCTCTGATGTCATACTTACAATTGACAAGCCCGTAGAAGTAGCAGCAACGCGAGAAGTAGGGGATTTGGGTAATGTTTCGCGTATACCCACAGGGACATCTCCAACAACGGATTGTTCTACTTCTTGGCGCAACGCAGGCGGGGCACCGACGGGGTAGGGTTTTGTGGGGGAATTTGGATGCGAAGTTGGGGATTGCGGCGCACCAAAATTACGGTGAAGCAAAGGCGGGGTCGTGGTCACAAGGTTTGAGTTTGAAGGTTCAAGGTCTTTCCGACTACTTTCCAAGGTAAGCGGTGGCGGAATAGTTCGGGTGGTGGCATGTGTCGCCGTCGTGGGCGGTGTCACTTCGCGAGGCGGAGGGGAGACGGACAACGATGGTTCAGACGGCGAAGACAGCGGTTCAGAAGACTGTGTTGGCACGGAGTATTGCGAGTCTTGTGAACGGCTGCGGACTGGTGGAGGGAGCTCCGTGGGAACGGGCGGTGGAATAGTTGCGACAGTGTAGCCCGATGACTTGGACATTTTGGACGAATTAGAGAGCCGGGAGTAGCGATAGTTATCATAGAACGAAGCACCATCCCCATCCTCGCTGTCCTCGGAGTCGGTCGATGTCGGTCGACGCGGATCCAATATAAAAGAGGCGGTCCGACTAGAAGGCGTAGGAATTTGGGTTGGAGGTGCGGGGAAGCCGTCGACCGTTTCTTCAAGAGATGTACGCCCGCGCTCAGATTGAGATGAGGATCCATGGTCGCTATCCTCTCCGTCCTCATCCTCATTATTTTCACCGTCATCAGCATTATCAGGGAGGAAGTCTTGAAGCATGAACAGCCCTATTCCAGCACCTGCATCGGACACGGTGGTGGAATGGCGTGAAGAATAAATGCTGCCTACATCATCAGCGCCCACGCGGGAACCTGAACTGGAAGGTGATGGTGGCTGGGTACCATGAAGTGGGCCTGACGACTGCGATACAGTGCGCGCTATGCCAAGAGAATCACCAACGTGGGCGGGTCCTGATTTAGACGAACGCAAAGCTTCTGGATTATCCAGTTTTTGTTGACTCGGGAGCAAAAGCGAATGTATTGCGCTGAATAAGGTGTTTTGCCCATTCTCCGTACAATGAAGTGAGTCGGGGACAAGTGATGGTCGGGTCTTGTACCTGAAATGCGAGTCTGAGTGAGGCTCGGAAGGAGTCGGAGGTGAGGCCGAGTCATGGGCAGACGACGGTGAAGAATAGCTCATGGAGGGCGTAACGAGCAAATCGAGATGAGATGGCGCATCGGACCTGGGGGACGTCTCGGAGGACCGCCGATGAGCGAGTGGCGGGGGATTGGGGACGGAAGGAGGCGAAGAAGTGTCATGTAGATCTTCTTCTTCGGGAGATGAGGGACGGGAGGGCCCAGGGACGGGGCTCTGGGATGGCTGCTGTCTGTGAGATGGCGTTAAAGAGCGCGAGCGGGGTGATTTGGAGGTGGAGGAAGAACGCTTTGAGATGACGGGAGTCTTAAGCTTCCCAGTGAGCTGGACATAAGCGGCTGTAAAGCGGCCAACGACGCCTTCACAGTAGCCCTGTCCGGTCGCCGGTTTAGAAAGAGAAGCGAGTTGGAGGGAAAAAACGGACCAGGAAAAGGCCATCACCATCGTCGTCCGAAAGTTGCATTAGAACGGTGATTTCATCATCCTTTTCAGCTTGGGTGAGCGATACAAGCGAGGGAGAGGAGAGAAAAGAAAGGGAGCACCTTGAAGAACATGAGATCGCCAGGGTGTTCTGCGGCACAGTTCTTCAGGGCCACACATTTACCAATTCCGCCCTTTTTGGCAAAGCGAGTCCATCGAGAAAATTGAGAGGCATCCATAAAAGAGAGGAGGGGCCAGGTTAAAAAGAGAGTGAGGTGACAGTTGTGGGCGGAGGAAAGTTGTGTGCCCTGGCCTGAGGGTCTGATCTGTCAACTGCGTCTATTCAACGCTCATTCAATCATCCACACCATCCCCAGATAAGCTCGGGTAACTCTTAATCTTAAGGTACCAAATGTCTCAGCGGTCAGAAACAAATTCACGATCACTGATCCCATCAGCAACGTCTATCTCTCATCAATATTCTCCAGCTGAAACCCTCCTTCTAAGCCCCTCCTTCTGACTCGAACACCCGGCTGTAAGACGTGGCCAATCCATAACTAGTACTCGGTCGCTCTTCTCCCACTTGATCGTCAGCGTCTGCTTCTCATAGTATTGCTTAATATGCGCCTGCTCAAGGAACCAGCTATTTCGCTTCTCGGTCACCACGATCTGACCAAAAGCAATTGCTCGTCCCCCTCCTTCGTTACCGAGAGCGATTTGTCAAATGGGGATCAGGTCGATGATGGGGGTACGCTGCGCGGATCGCAGTACTGGTACGTCTCTCCCTAGTTTGCTCCTTCTGGACGTGAATATGGCGGCTTGCTTCTCCTTTGTGCCTGACGACGGGTATTAATATCTAAGCGAAAGTTCTGTATACAGGACCATTTCACAAAGCTGCAGGCCTTCTTTGATAACGCACGGGTCACTCATATACCTTTCTGAGATTAGGAACAAATTCATATGCTACATTGACTTCTTGTTCATCAATAGGCGTGCAACTCACACGTTTCAAATCGCAACTACCCAGATGGTACAGACCCATCGTGCTTCTGGCGCTGTTGTAACTCGGCCTGCAATTCGACGAGCTATGTGGATGAGCGATGGTTGTGGGTCATGAACGATAAAGACTGGTACCTCCAACTTTTTCTTCTCCGATTTCGGTTCGATTTCTTGTAGTTGTGCCTCTATCCTTTTGCTATCAGATGGTTGAATGAACGAGCATAATCAACGAAAAAAAAAACGCGCACATTTCCCCACGGATGAACTCAAGTCGTTTGTCGACATTGCTTTTCGCTTCCGCCTGATCTTGTTTGACCAATACTGGTCCCACAAGTTTGAACACCATACTGTTCGGTGTCAACGTGGCAAACTCCTGCAGTGGCCATGACCATGAAGGCGGTGATTACTCGAAAACTTTTTGGCCTCACCTTTTTCACAAGTTCATTCTCTGAAAGCTGGGCGTCGAGCCTTTGTCGTGCCTCTACCGCATTGGACAGCTCAATCTGAAACCTTTGATATTCGGTGGAAGCCGCCTGAAGACGAGCTGGTAAAGATAAAGACATTATCGTGCGAGCCTTTGAGGCGGTGCACAGCGCCACGTATTTGGTCTACGCACGTGATCGCGTGAACTCCCCTCTGCTTGGGTCCGCAGCCCGTTTCCGAGTTGCTTTAACGCTGTCCACGATGGACTCTTCCCCCACTTCGCTCTTCGACTCGTACGAACAAGAATTTCAAGAAATAATTCAGAGCATCCGACAAAAGCTAGAGGGAGATGTCTCTGACCAGCGTGGAGGTACGCCAGAGACAGCCCACCCCGTTCGCTTTCCCACAGGACCTCACCTCCCTTCCAGAGCAGAAGAAGGCGGCCCTGCGCCGAGTAGAGATGGAACTAGACGAGGCGGATGAAATGGTGCGCGCTTCCTCTTCTTTATTGTCTACGGGTCAGCTCACACAAACGACATGGTCTTAAGGTTTCACAGATGGAGATAGAGGTTCAGGGAATACATCAGTCGATAAGACCTCGATATCAATCTCGCATCCGGACAACTAAATCCGATCTTGCGCGCTACAAGAAGTTATCCCGCGAGATGCACGCCCAAGCTTCCCGCGCCGACCTATTTTCCTCACACAGTGGCAGTGCACCCGCCACGTCCGACGAACCTTACGGCTCGAGTGACCGCGCGCGCTTGTTAGCTGGCACTACCGTCCTCGAGGATGGCTCGAGACGCTTGCAAGAGAGTCAGCGCATTGCGCTTGAGACGGAGGAACAGGGTGCCGATATTCTCCGGAGCCTCGTAGGACAGCGCGAGCAAATTGAAAACGCCCGCAATACGGTGCGTGTTCCTACTGTAGTGAATGTACATTGCAATCTAACCTCTTTGCAGCTTCAATCTGCAGATACCTCTATTGACCGAGCGTCCGGAACGCTCAAGAAAATGATTCGTCGGTGGGTACCTTCACTTTTTGTCCCATGCCGTTCTGGGCCAATGCACTTATCAGGTGGATCTAATGTACTTTTATTGCCATTACAGGATGTATCAGCAACGCTTCGTCACCGCCATTATCATTATCACCCTCATAATACTCATCGGCTTCATTGTATGGGGAAAATTGCGACGGTAGATGGGGGCGTATCTCGGGGACCATCGTACCGTAGATGCTCTGCACGAGTCCTTGGATGTACTTATTATTCTTGGTGTAAGGATTGCCTCGCGTTCAGGCTCGGATCGGAATGGAACGACTGTATCGGAGCGCCCGTCGGCCATCGACCACCGGCGCAAGACAAACATGCGAACAAATCACTTTCCGTCTCACCCTCACAGCCTCCGCTTTCCCTTTTCCTCTCTATTTGTTCCCCCTTTTCTTTGTACTTTAGGCAACGACGATTGACTCTCAGCCGCAGCAGCACGGCACCAGTACGCCTCAGAACTTTCCTAATACATTCCCCTCTATTTTCGCTGATTACCTTCTTCTACATTTTTCCTGAATGTTCGGCACAACGCCGACGCGTTTACCTACCCATCCCCAACCCCGCTTCCTCTTACCACTGGATGCGATTACCAAGCGTAGGGACTCATGTATTTAAGCAAGCCTCCTCGTCGAGGACGGCATTAGACATCTCCTCAATATCAATCTATCAGTGTGTTTTCTCTCTCTCCTCTACTCTTTACTCTGCATGTGTTTTCTCGTTGTCTCGTCGACTCGGCACTTGCACTTGTGGACTCGCTGTCCACCCTGTGTTTCGTTTTCTTATCACATCACTTCTGTTCCCCTCTATCTTATCTTGGACGACAAATTAGCTACATCTGGAGCCCACCAGTAGTAGTTCCCCTCGGATTGCAACTGTGGTTTCCAGCAGTTCATCCTCTTCATCCTCCCCTCTGTAACCTTCTCTTTATGAAGAAAAGCAAAGCCAAGCTCCCATCCCGCAACTCGTTCGGCCGGTTTACCACAGCACCTCCCCCTAGTTCACTCGCCACTCCCGCCCCATCGTCTTCGCATTCTATCCTACCTTCCACCCCAGCCCCGCCGTCCAGCCCCGCATCGTCCCCTCAAGTCTCCTCGCCTTTGGACCTCCCTGGAAGCTTTCCATCGTCTCGACTTCCATCTCCCGCGCTTGACTCTAGCGTCGCTAACACCCCCTCTCGGCCTGCTTCTCCTGTCAACGCTCCATCGCTCTACTTCCCTTCCCTGCCTGTTTCACAGTCTCCCCAGCCCACTCTCGACCCCTTAGACTCTGTTGCTCTTCCAGCCCCCCTAGCCCATCCACGTCCACCGCGCCAGCCATCCAGCCTCCCACTCAGCACAGCATCATTATCTCGCCGCCACCAGTCATTTCATCGCCCAGCCAGTCAGCGTCGCCAGTCGTCTCCAGCTCCCAGCCGCCTTGCCCCGTGCCCAGTCAGCTCCACTCACCACTCCCAGCCCTCAGTCAGTTGCCATCGCCGCCGCGCCCACATCTGCGCTTACCACCCCTACCGTCCCACCGTCACCAATTCAGTCTGCTCCCGTTCCCACCACCACCTCGCCAGTCACCGCAGCACCAGCAAATACGATGGCCAGCTCAGCGATCAGACCCGGCGCCATGCCAGCCCCACATTCTAATAACACACTGTACTTCTCTGGTCAACAAGGCGACTCCCTGGCAGACTTCTTGCACGAATATGACAATCTCGCATCAAGTCTTGGCCTCACAATGGCCAGAAAGTTGACACAATCCTTCATTATGTCCCAGCTAGTACTCGGGAGTTCTGGATGACGCTCAACAGCTACTCTCTGAAAGACTGGAAAGCCTTCCGCTCAGACCTCGAGAACCTGTACCCAGACACAGCAGCTGGTAGCCACAATACCAGAGTTGGCTTACAAGAATTTGTTTGGATCTCAGCTCAGATGCACATCTGGGATGAGGATGACTTGATGCTCTATTACAGGTGTTTCCTCCAAATCAGCAACCTGCTCCACCTATTGCACCAGCTCTCAGAAGAACAGTGAAACGAGGGATTCTCTAATGGGTTCCTCTGTGACATCATTTATGACAGACTCTTTACCATCAACCCAAGATGCCCAGTCAACAGAGCACCTGACCTTGAAGAGACTTGGGAAGCCACCCAAGGATATTTCACAAACCTGGTAACCTCCATCCTGCAGTGTCCCTGCCAGTTGGTCTTTTGAGAGACAATTGGTGTTCATCATGCCCCACTCCTGAGTTGGTGGGCAGAGAACATTGCACCATGGATCTCTGGACACCAGTATTCCGGTCAGGAATGAGCTCAAATTGATGTGGATGTTGAAGAGTGAGGGCCCTGAATCACACATCCCCAGGGCAATGAGTGTTCAGTGGTGCAGAGTGCACGCTGACAAGGTGACATGAATAACATTTCTAGAATTCTTGAGTATCTCTTCAGCAAAGGAGGAATCACAAACCATTTCAGCAATGCCACACCTACCCCATCTCTATCCATCTTGTGCATTCACCTCCTTTCTTTTGGATTATTGATCCTGTTCCCTGTAGTGTGACTAGCCAGAAGGGTGGATGGACTGTTCCAGAATGAACCATTTGGTATGAAGGTGCATATATCTGCTTTATGGGAATGGTGGTGTGAGACAGATGGATTATAGCACCAGGAAACAGTCATTTGGCTGGCTAAGATGAGAGGTAGTGGAGTGGTTGGAGACCCAACTGTAGGCAATACTTTGACTCTCAATATTGTGAGATTGTGTGTGTTTGAGAAGGAGTGTGCAGCAAGAAAAGTCTGTGAATTCCACATGACTGGTTAGAAAATGTTGTCAAGCTGATCTGAGGGAACATACCAAATTCCTGGTAGCCATGGGGAACCATTGTCCCCTGCTCTGAAGAAGCCCATTGAACCTGCACCTTTTGATCTCCAACTTTTGAGGCACACCAAAATACAGGCAAAGACACCTACCATAAGACAACCCTTGAGCTAGCTATGCATATATTCTGCAGTAGAAAGGGGAGGTTGAAAGTGGAGATGTCACCTCATATAGGCATAGTTGGAGTGCGTGTCATTGCTATTATGGATGTCATGGTATTTGCCATGGCTGGACTAGGGTATGTAGATAGCAACGTATCTTTATCTGATCTGGCATATGGGAACCCGCACTTACTCACTCCTGCCCACTGTGTTTACCGCACCAGGCCCACAAGCACTGAGAGACATACATGATCAAACATACTTTCTCTTTCCACCTTTGCTGATAGTTTGCAAGACTTCACAAGTCATTTTGTACAGTTTTTTTTTTTTCATTACATTGTACTCAAACACAAACAGGTGTATACAATTGTTCCCTCACAACCCACAATCTCAAGCCAAACTTCCTGTAACACAGGCTGTAATGTGCCACCATGGCATTCACAAGTGCAACAATTGCAGATTTAGAGATGCTAGAAGAAGGGTCAACTGCTGAAAATGAGGTTTTGTGGCATATTCATGATTATTGGCTATTCAATGCAAATGATGAACCCTCCATTGGACCTGATGGCCTTGATGAGAAAGACAGAGTCCTTGTGGATGAATTCATCCCAAGTATGTGCTCCTTGATAGCCAAGATCGTACATCACCAACTGCTTTGCTCAGATATTTGCTTAAGAGGATGTCTTTGTATCAAGAGGACGATCACCAGTGGCTTACCACTGATTCCTGTCACTGACAGGTCACAGCATCATCGGTGATTGAGTATTGTTCAGCTTTGGTTGAGCTCATTTTCGTGATTCAGGGATCTTGGGTAGAGATATTGAATCTCAGGGTTCTCGGTTGAGTGACTTAGAGCCTAAGTTGTGAATGGGGAGCGAGTCCTAGTGGCTGTTCGTTGCCCAACGGTTCGTCGAGGGCAATAGCACACTGCTCTTAAGGGTTTGTTCGTCTGGGAAGCAGATCTACCTGTATTGCACAGAAAGACAAGCTTAAGGCTGTCCCTAGCTATTTGCTATAGTTTATATATAGGAGAGACCAGTTATACACTAGGAGTCATTGTTCATGAGTCACTATGAAGTGGAGTCATGTACATGGAGTCAATCTGAGTTGCAACAGATGAGTCATACGAATATCAAGTCATCAAATGAGTCATACATGTATCAAGTCAGAGAACAGAAAAAGAAATAAGTCACCTCTTGTGGTCACGTTATCGTGACATCCCTTGTGACATTATCCCCTTATTACGTCCATCCTACGATTGTCACTTGTACGTTCAGATGGTGGCCTTACAGGGCATGACTGGTACACACAGGTGGTCATCGGGGGTGTGGCAGATATGTCCCAGTTTGCATCAGGCGTGCGGGTAACGACAGACTTCTTCAATGTGGCCCCAGTGGTGGCAGAGGACACATTGATTGATTTGGGAACATTTATGCGCCGGATGACCACGTTGATTGCACCAGGCACATCAAATATCATGATACTCAGGGGCCATCTTCCATTCATTGGTAAAGTCGGCAATACCTGGGCCAAGGACTTCGCATGGTAGCCCCATGCGGAACGGCGCATCGTGCAAGACACGTGGTTCAATGCAACAATAGGCGTTCGTGTGTGCCAATCGTTTGGTGGAATCGAAGCGCTCCCATCACGCATCTGCATACTCCCTTTTGACTTTGGCCAAGTCATGGGTGAGGAGTGCCACTTTACGAGTGGCCTTGCGGTAGTGGATGACTTCAGCCTTGAGGGTCGTATTGTGTTCTTGTTTGACTGCATAATCCACCAGCGGGGTGAATGTCTTGTTGGTGGCGAATGCAAACTCTTCCTTTTTGGTGAATGCATGACATGGATAGGGGCTTGGAGCAGCATGGAGGGGTCGCTCGAGGACAGGACAGTTCCATCCTCATGTGAGAGAAATACTGGGGTACTCCCAGTGGTTGAGGTTAAAGCGAATGAAGGGGGCCATGATCGGCCAACCTTTGATGCCCGGGATTGTATCGTTCATAGTGGGCTCCAATCCTTGGATGTTGTGCATCCATGTTTGTTTGTCGGGAATGACCCTGGGCATCTTGGGATCTGGGGTTGGTGTACGCATGTCAGTGGGTGTTCGTGGGATGTACGCGGGCCCTCCTTTGCTGCCTGTGTAATTGGGAGGAGGGGAGCCTGGGTAAGGTGGGTATGGTGTGCTGGTGCAAGGTGGAAGGAGGATGTCATCCCTGAAGACAATGGGGATGTCAGGATTTGGCAAGATGGGTATGTCTTGGTTGTCATCCACTGTGACCACCCCGTGTTCTTCAATTGAGACAGCAGTGAGGACGTCCACAGCCATCATGGACAAAGGCATGGAGGGGATAACCTCCATGGCTCCATAGGCTGCTGCTGGTGGTGTTCCGGTGATGTTGGTAGGGGTGTCAATGTTTGGATCATCACGACAGAAGGCGCAGATGATATGATGGAAGGTGTCCACCATTTGTGTGTGATAGGTTGGATGTAAGGGGTTGTGGCTGCTTTGGAAGAGGTAGACAGCTCCTGCAATGTGTGCTGTGTGTATCGTGGCTCATTGCCATTCAAACCTCTCGTCGAAGGTTGGAAGGCTTTGTTGGTTGTTCTCATTGTTGGGGGAAGACATGTTAGGGAGGCGATAATTCGTTTCAGCTTCCTCTGTCTTCTTTTATGTTCAAGGACCTTTCCTCCTTGGGTGTAGAATTCCTTTAGGAGCTCGGGTGAATGCAAGTCATCATGAGTCACCCAGGAGTCATTGGAAGAAGGATAACCCCTCCAATGAACCTTGTATTCAAGTGAATCGCCTTGCTTTTTATGTCTTGCTTGGAGTATTGACTCAACTTCGTACTCTTCTTTGTTCTGGACTGTGATTGGGGGTGGCCTTGTGTAGGCCTGCCCATACTCCTCCATCTCCTTATATGGGAGGAGAAGGTCGATGTGGAATACATTGTGTATCTTCATAGATGGGGGGAGGTCTAGGTGATAGGCCATGTTGCTGATTCGTTGTGTGATTGTAAAAGGTCCGTAGCATTTTGGTAGTAATTTGGTAGGTCTGATGATGTGTAGATTTCGTCCTTCTAGCCAGACCTTTTGCCCAGTCATGAGTTGGAGTGGGGTTTTGCTATCTTTTCCCTTTTGTAGCTTGGCTAGGCACGTCTGTAGGTTGAGGCGAGTCTTCTGGAGAGTCTGGATTCGATTGGTGACAGCTGGGACATGTTCTGGAATAAGGTCAATCTGGACCGATGGTTTAGTTCTGAACAAAAGTTCGTGGGGAGTCATTTTTAATGTATTGTGTTTCCAGGAGTTATGGGCATATTCTGCTAGTGGGAGGAGTTCTGCCCACTTTCTTGGCTGACTAGTGCACCAAGGTCATAAGTATTGTTCCAGCCATGCATTCATCCTCTCTGTCTGCCTGTCTATTCTAGGGTGGAAGGCCATTGAGAGGTTTTGTTGGATGCCTAACACTTGGCACAGTGTCTTAGCGAACCATCCAGTGAAGTGGGGGTCCCTATCTGAGATGATATGCTTGGGTAGGCCAAAGAGGGGGAGAAGGTGTGTAAGGTATAACTGTGCGACCCCTGCTCCATCGATTGTCTTTGTACATGGGAGGAACTTTGTTGCTTTCAAACATCCTTGGTCCACAATTGTGAGTACACTGTTGTATCCTTTGCTAACAGGAAGGTTGGTGATAAGGTCCATGGAAACATATTGAAAGGGGCCCTTATTGACAGGTACATTGAAATGCTGTAGTGGAGCTTTTCGTCGGTTGATGTTCATTTTCAACTCTTGACAATATGGACATCCTTTGACATATTGCTTGATGAATTGTCACAGGTGAGGGCCTTCGTAGTGTTCGTTTACGAGTGTCCAGGTATTGGCGATTCCGGGATGGCCTCCTGCGGGGGTACTGTGGATATTTTGTAGGATTTGTCTTTGTGTGTTGGCATTGTTGGCAAGATACATTTTGCGTAGGTGAGTTCGCACTTTGTGGAGGTGGTGGATAAAAAGGGAAAGTGGGAGTAGGGTGTGTTTCTGTGAATCCATCCCCTTATTAAGGTCTTTGCAATGGGAGAAGAGGTCAGTGACGGTATTGGTAGTTCCAGGAATATGTTCAAGTGTAAAATTGAAGTCTTGTAGGAACTCCATCCATTGTGCTTGATGGCCAGTAATTTTCTGTGGCTGGTGGAAATATTGAAGATTTTTGTGATCTGTGCAGACCAAAATAGGATGGTTAGCTCCGAGGAAGTAGGGTCGACCACATTTGAAGCCATAGATGATGGCGGCCATCTCTTTGTCATGGACATCATAGTTACATTCTGCAGGAAGGAGACTGCGGGAGTGGAAGGCGATGGGGTGTCGTCCATTGGGGAATTCTTGAGTGATGATGGCCCCAAGAGCGAAGTCCGAGGTGTCCATATCCATAAAGAAGGGTTTTGTCCAATCAGGTGAGCAGAGGACAGGATAGGATGTACACAGATCTTTTAATGTATCGAAGCTGGCCTGTTCTTCTGCTGTCCAATCCCATTGTTGATGCTTCTTTGTTAAGTTGTTGAGTGGTCATGCAATGGCGGAGAAATTAGGTATAAAGCTCCTGTAGAAGTTGCAGAATCCAAGGAAGCTTCGGACATCTTTTACTGTCTGTGGTATGGGCCATTGCATGATGCCTTTGACTTTTACTGGGTCCATTTCTACTTTCCCTTGACCGATGATGACACTGAGGTATTCCACCTTCTTTTTATGGAAGGAGCACTTCTCACCCTTGAGGAATAGGTCATTTTGGTGGATTTTATCAAGTACACGATGTACTCGTTGGGAGTGGAGTTGTTTGTTATCTTCTGATGTGACAATGAGGTTGTCCATGTAGATTTTTAGCCATCTGAGTGCAATTTCTTCTCTAAAGATGTCGTCCATCATTGTTTGGAAGGTTGCGGGTGAGTTCATAAGGCCAAAAAACATAACTGTTGGTTCAAAGAGTCCTTCGCTGGTTTTGAAGGCCGCTTTCCATTCGTCTCCCTTTTTGATGCAGATATTGTTATAGCCCCAATGGACATCGAACTTTGAGAATAGTAGATATCTTGCAAGGTCATGGATAAGATCGCTGATGAGGGGTAATGGGTATCTGTTTGGGATCGTCCATTTGTTTAAGTTTCGATAGTCTTGTACAGGTCTGAACTTTCTGTCTTTCTTTCGGATCAGGAAGAATCCACTGGCATATGGCAAGTTAGACTGTCGAATACACCCCAATCGAAGATTTCTGGCTAGGAATTTCTTTTGTTCATCCTTCTCTTTAGGGGAGAGAGGATACACATGACAGTTGATGGATGTTGGAGCATCGGGCTTTAGGTTGATGGCATGATCCCATTTCCTGGGATTTGGGAATTGTTCGGAATCCTTTTCCGAGAAGATAGTACCATAGCAGTGATACTGTTTTGGTACGATTTCTTGCCAGGTCTTCTTTACTTTTCCAATTGCTTGTATGGCCAGTTGTTGTGCGACATTGACCTTTCATATTGTAGTTTCTTGTTTTTCGCAAACTTTGGAAAGATGGGGTGTACCAAAAAGTTTTCCTTGTTTCCAATCGATGTATGGATTAGTTCCCTTGAGAAAGGGATACCCAAGGATGATGTCATCTTCTCTGATATCTGTGATGAGGAAATTGTGCGGTGTGTGATGTTGATTATAGTTTATTCGTAGTTGCACTTGTTTTGTCACGAGGGATGTCACGACATGTGACCATAAGAGGTGACTTATTCTTTCTCCTGACTCACACTCGTATGACTCGACCTACATGACTCATTTCTGTTACAACTCGTTCTGACTCCATCCACATGACTCATCCTGTAAGTGACTCATGAACATTGACTCATACTCTATGACTCGTTTCACCTGTATATAAACCATAGCGTGTAGCTAGAGACAGGCTAAGCTTGTCTTTCTGTACAATACAGGTAGATCTGCTTCCCGAACGAACGACCCCTTCAGAGCAGTGTGCTACCGCCCTCGACGAACCGTTGGGCAATGAACAGCCGCTAGGACTTGCTCCCCACTTATGACTTAGGTTCTAAGTCACTCACCCGAGAACCCCGAGATTCGATACCTCTCCCTGAGATCCCCGAATCACGAAACAAGCTCAAACAAAGCAGAACGATACCCGATCACCAACAACGCCGTAACCTGTCGGTGACATTAAGACAAGCTTCTCACATTTACGAAACATGATGTCAACATCTACTGGAAAAGCAAAGGACTGGAGAAACCAGACCTATGGAATAACAATTCCCACCAACAAAGAACTTGGACTCTTGCAATGTCCTTTCGTCATCGAACCACAGTTGAAAGACAGTATACCTGTTGACTACACAAAGAACCTGCACCACTTCGTAGGAGGGCAAAACAATCGACGGAACTACAATTAAAGCCCCATTTTCCAGTTATTACGCCAATTACAATGGGGTGCCACTTGCAGTTGCCAACTATGGAGGC